>JADDOH010015117.1:0-10656 GCA_016648135.1 Agrypnia vestita
ATATATAATTTAAATTCTTATATTTATATTTTCACCTCAAAATTACTAATTTACTTAATGATCCCGCACACAATCTGCATAATAATAATCCAATCCTATTTAGAGAAAACGACTAAAGCCGAAATAATGTCATCCAAATTAGACCTAGAGTTGAAAAAGTCATTAATACCTAGAGAAAAGTCGTCACGGTTTCCAAAATTATACGGTGTACCAAAGATACACAAAGCAGATATTCCTCTTAGACCCATAGTCAGTTCTATCGGTTCGCCCCTCCAAATGTTATCAAAATATCTTGCCAACTATTTACAACCAAATGTATCAGCGGAATCTTTTGTCAAAAATTCAGAACATTTTATCGAAATAATTGCGAATCAAAAATTAGAAAAGGATGACATCCTTGTCAGCTTTGACGTAATATCCCTCTTTACCAATATACCCACGGACGAAGCCCTTCAAGCAATAAAAGAAATGATCGATCCTCCAGACGATATTATAAAATTAATATAACATTGCCTCAATAACACCTTTTTTACGTATAATAATAAAATGTATAAACAAGTAAAAGGAGCACCAATGGGCCTATCTTTATAACCGCCAGTTACTAACTTATTCATGACTAAATTAGAAAAAGAAGCTATAAAAATGGCACGACTAAAACCGAAACTTTGGATCAGATACGTGGACGACACTTTCGTTATATGGCCACACGGGTTGGAAGAACTACATAAATTCCTTAATTTTTTGAACGAAATCCATAATAACATCAAGTTCACAATGGAAATAGAAAACAAGAATGAAATTCCTTTTCTCGATGTTCTTGTAATTAAGAAAGACGACGGCACTCTCGGTCATACGGTTTACAGAAAATCAACCCATACCAACAGATATCTCCACGCATCGTCAAATCATTATCCAGCACAAATCGCCTCAGTAGCAAATACCTTGATTACGCGGTCAATAAGGATAGCCGACTCCAACCATATTAAAAACGAATTGATACATCTTAAAAACGCGCTTCAGTGTAACGGTTTCTCGAATTCCACCATAAATAACGCAATTAAAAGACATTCAAGTAAAAATAATAATAATAAAAATACATTAATAGAAACAAAACCACTAGCTACCGCATTCTTACCATACGTAAAGGGAACTACAGATAAAATAAGTTGATTATTAAATAAATATAATATCCGCACTGTTTTTAGAACAAATAATAACATCTCGTCACTTTTAAGAAGTCCGAAGGATAAAATACCTCTAGAATCGCACGGGGTATACGAAATACCATGCGGTGACTGTAACAAAACCTACATAGGTAGGTCAAACCGAAGAATCTCGGCACGCGTCTCTGAACATCGCGTAGATATAAAAAATCGGAAACTAACTTCTTCCCTTGTCCACCATTCTCTAACGGAGAATCATAAAATAGACTTCGACAATTCAAAAGTAGTTGTCAGCCTCAATAATGAAACATTTAGAATCTACAGAGAGGCAATTGAAATAAATAAAAGAAATAGTAATATAATGAACAACAGAGACGATAGCATTCGACTTCCGACCGCATGGAGTAACATTCTTAATAATAATAATCAAATTTCTAATACAAATAATATTAATAATAATAAACCAGAAATCACGATGAAAACACCGAAGCAATTAGAAAATCCAACCTTTTCAACATTGTATAATGACGATAATAAAGTAAATATACGGATTACTAGAAGCCGAGCAAAACTCATTAACGGCGTCGCTGGAGAAACCCACTCCTCCACAAACACCTGACGCAGAATTTTTCAAACTTTCACTTGACGGTGAGCTCCGGACCCAAACGGTTGTGCGCTTTTTGGAGAAGCAGCTCATCGACAAGGCGCCTTGAAGATGAACAGTGAGATCTGTTCGAAACGTCGGCAGATGACTCGTCCTGACGACCAGAATTTGACGCGGGTTACCCCCAAAGTAGTTAGAACTAACACATATTGTACCCGTGAAAGCCTTCGATTTAACATATTAATAAGGTTATTATATATATTATATATATAATATCATATATACTAATAATTAGCTGTCGTGAGGGAGATTAAAAGTGCAATCGCGGGTGCAACAAAATCGGCCCCATTTTTCCAGATATAGTACACTAATGTTAACAACATTTTTCAAATTGTCTTCTCTAGAAACCTTAGAAATTAAGAAAAAATTAAATTCAAATATCAATATTATCAACAAAAAATAGCCCCATGTAAGTCACAATTATTAACGATGTTCCCTCCCTCGCCCCTCCCACCCCGCAAATCACCTACACCTCCAAAATACACCTAATACAGTATTTGCACATTTAAGTTTAGTTTAAACAACGCTCGTTAATGACACGGACGTGTCGAAACCGGTAGCGTAGTAATCATAAATAAGTAACAAATTGTATATAAGTTTAAACACACCAAAAAAATGTCTGAAAGAAATTGTTACAAAGTAAGTGCCCAACAAATACAAGAAAATATTAGGTCCTTACATATGAAATTGGCGTTTAGTATGGGAGGAACAAAAAACCGATTTTTTTTTATTATAATATATTTATTTAATCAAAGTATGTACCATTGCTATCTATGCACTTTTGCCATCTCATAGGTAGTTCATCGATCCCTTTACTAAAAAAACCATTAGGACGGGAATCAATAAAATCTTTGAAGGCGGTTTGGACTGCCCCATCGGAGTTGAATTTTTTCCTTTGCAAGAAGTTATCCAAATTTCGAAAAAAATGGTAATCTGTTGGGGCAAGGTTCGGAGAGTACGGTGGATGTCTTAGACATTCCAATTGAAGCTCCTCTAATTTGGTAGCCGTCTGTTGTGCAGTGTGTGGTCTAGCGTTATCATGAAGCAGCAGTGGCCTAGAGCGATTAACCAGCCTCGGTTGTTTAGCAGCTAGCTTTTCCATCATAGTTTGCAGTTGCTGACAATAGACATCTGCCGTAATCGTCTGGCCAGATTTAAGAAAGCTGTAGTGAACGACACCAGCACTAGTCCACCAAACGCTCACAAGAAACTTTTTTGGAGTCAATTTTCGCTTGGGGCATGGTTTCGCTGGTTCGGCAGGGTTGAGCCATTGCGATGAGCACTTCCGATTATCGTACAGGATCCACTTTTCATCACAGGTAATGATACGATTTAAAATCCCTTCATTATTGTGCCGGTTGAGTAATGCAACGCAGCAGTCAACGCGCGTTTGTTGATTTGCTTCACTCAATTCGTGAGATACCCACCTTTCAAGCTTTTTCACCTTACCAATTTGCTTCAAGTGGATTAAAACAGTTTTATCACTAACACTGCAGCCTGCAGCTAACTCGGATGTGGTTTGCGATGGATCCGCTTCCACAATAGCCTTCAATTCTTCATTATCAACTTTGGTCTCCGGCCGTCCACGGGGCTTGTTCTGCAGGTCGAAATTTCCAGAACGAAAACGTTGGAACCAAAAACGCACTGTGTTTTCTTTTGCGGCACCGTCGCCATACACATCATTAATCCTTCGAGCCGTTTCTGCAGCACTGGTGCCACGGTGGAACTCGTACTCGTAAATAACGCGATATTTCAAGTTTTTCATTTTGTGAACTGAGTGACGCAAAGAAAAAAACAATTGAGGAAAAAACAAATGAATTATAATTTTCAAAAAACAAATACATGAGTAAACAGCTGTATAAATTTGGATTTGGAATTCCTGACCAAAGAGAAGATATTTGAGATCAAATTTGCCAGTACGGCAAAACGCCAATTTCATATGTAAGGACCTAATAGTTAAAGTGCCATTTAAATACATATTTGGAGGTGGATGAGCCTTCCGGTTTTGAATAGAGTTGAACTCAAAGGTCACCACACTGTTTGTAGAGTCGGAGATCTCTGCTGTGGTTGATGATGTAAAAGTCGCGATGGTTTGACAGAATTTATTTGATTACAAAACACAAGTTATAAAGAATACAGTAGTGTACAAAGGTTACAATTGAAAGCCGCGAAGTTCGAAGGTATGACGGCGAGAGCTTCCGCTGTATCCGAGAAGCCCCGCTGGAGTGAGATGATTTGTTCTGCGGGCGCGTGCTTATATAGTAATCCAGAACAAAGGAATCGGGGGTGTTATGATTTCCTCCTTATTCGGCCGCGCGTGTGGGTATCTAGCCTAGATCAGCGAGGTGTGTTTCGTCACTCCGATAGTCCATGCCCTCTGATATACACTGCCTTTGTACTCGTTCGTGGCCCTCGCTTCCATTGTCGTTCTTTCCCGAATTCAGCGTTCTGATTTCGACCGTTGTACCGATAACGACGGCCTTTCGTGTTTAGGTGCTGATGTACTCGGTAGTTGGTCCGGCTTAAATCGTCGCCTTGTTCGTTGTGCTCAGCGCTTTTGCCGCGACCTCTGTATCGAGGTTCTGCCGTGCTCGATGTCAGCATATGTGGTACCTCCTTACACTATTGCGTGTATACGCGTCTTTGGCCACCACACATACTAATTTCAAAATAAGAATACTATTGAAGATTTATTAATTTAATATTGATGTTAGCTGTTCGTACCCGGCGTTGCAAGGGTTAAGGATTAAGTAAAAATAAGTAATAAGAAGGTTAAGGATTATGTAAAAATAAGTATTAAGAAGGTTCTATTGTTTTCAAAATAAGAATACTATTGAAGATTTATTAATTTAATATTGATGTTAGCTGTTCGTATCCGGCGTTGCACGGGTTAAGGATTAAGTAAAAATAAGTAATAAGAAGGTTAAGGATTATGTAAAAATAAGTAATGAGAAGGTTCTATTGTTTTGCAAAGCCTCTGGTAAAAACAATGTTTCCATTTAATCGAGGCTGGGATGAGTAGGATGTGCAGGGTGAGAGGAATATTTGGCCTATGTTTTCCGCTGGGTCTTAAAGAACATGTTAGCAAAATTTTGAACAGATCTATGAAACGGTACAGATTTGCATGAAAAATATATTAGGGGCAGGGGGATTGGTAAAGGAGGAGTGGGAAAATGACGCCTATATAATTAACCACTCGGTCTTAAAAGAAAATTATGCAAAATTTGGGTCAGACGGTTAAACAGTATAGATTTGTATTGAAAATATATTGGTGGGAGGGAATGGTGCTAAGGGGAAGGGAAAAAAGACATAACAATAGAACGTTAGTAAACTTAGTAAAAACCACTACCAGATTTACGGTCTACCGGTTTCGAGACGTACCCGTCTCTTCATCAGGACCAACACTACACTACTACATTCACAACACTATACACCCCAACCATAGTATTGTAAAACTATCACCACTATTGTTCACATGCGTGTTAGTCTTGTCAGAGAAATTGAACTACTGAACAACTTAGGGATCTAACGAGAGAGAGTGAGAGGGGGCGGGGTCTAAAGTTTTTACTAAGTATACTAACATTCTGTTGTCTAAGCATAATTTACGGATTGTGGTTCAATAATATCAACTGTGAGCTCTACCTCAGAATACACAGAATGTGTACATGCAAAATTATTTAAATTTGTTAAAGAATCGTATAGATGTATTAATGAGATGAAAGGGATAAATTCAAACAAAAAACGTTAAATATTATTTTAAAATATTCTGAAACGTGAATGCGACCGAAAGCTTAAATGATCCGAAACATTTTAAAATGTGCCGACGATGTTACGCTGATGAATGTCCGTCTGTCACTTTGACGTTATAAAACGTTTCCACGTGGAAGTCTTTTTAATTAGGGTTTCCAATAATATGTAATAATATTACATTCAAAATTACAGCGTGAATATAAATGAATGTTTTTAAAAAGTGTTAAAACAAATATATTCGGTGGCAAGTATCTCTTACTCACAATCAATATCTTCGCAACAATTTTTTTTTGACATGTAGTGAATATGATGTGGTACAGGTACGTATATTTTAAAGAAAACATGAATAATATTAAAAATAAATACAGCGTTATTTTGAAATAAATAATTAAATTTTTTAAACAAAATTATGAATATCGATAGAAGATTTTCTGAAATAAATGTATGATTTTATGAAATACGTTTCCAAATTCACTGTACACATTGCCTAGTCCACGTAGCTTGGGCAGAGACGAGTGAATGTGGTAGTTGGTTTTTATA
The DNA here is from genome assembly GCA_016648135.1 of Agrypnia vestita. Taxonomy (NCBI): domain Eukaryota; kingdom Metazoa; phylum Arthropoda; class Insecta; order Trichoptera; family Phryganeidae; genus Agrypnia; species Agrypnia vestita. The sequence goes on from JADDOH010015117.1 coordinate 6,118, forward strand.
TTTTCATTGTAGAAAATATCTCTTAAACGCGTTGACATGGTGACCCTGAGACCTACTTCGGAAAGATGAGCAAGTTGTCGATTTGGGAACTAATAATTTTGTACATGAATATTATGAGTCCATTAAAATTTTTCTTTTTGATAAAGTAAGCATGTACTTATTACTCGTAGGTATATTTTATCATCCATTATTCTTGGAGTTTTAATAATTTTATTTAATTTTTATAGTATGATTATCCAAAAGGCTGTATCAAAAATTCGTGAAAATCTATGTGAGATCATTTAAAAACGTCAAAGTGACAGCGTCATATATCAGCGGGAAAATGTCTTTGGATGGATTTGGATAGAATTTCTAGCTTAAGCGGGAAAAATTCCCCCTTGAAATGGTTATATCAATCTTAAATATATCATATCTTAAATCTTTGTCTGCTAAAGAAACCCTGTTATTCAGAAAAAATAATTTTGCTCCCTATTCTCATTATAGAAATGCTTATTAATTTCTAGTTGTTTGTACCCGGCGTTGTTCGGCTTAAGGATTCAGTTAAAAATAAGTTTGTGGGCAGACAAAAAGGTTCCGTTGTTTTGAAGATTTTTTGAGATTCTAATAAAAACAATGTTTCCATTTAATCTAGGCTGGGATGAATAGGATGTCCAGGAGGGAATTGTGGCCTATGTATTCTGTCAGGACCTAAAGAATAAGAATGCAAAATTTGGATCAGATCGCCAAACGGTGTAGATTTGTACAGAAAATATATCAGGTGAGGGGGTGGGATAAAAGGGGAAGGGGAAGTTGTCTTTATTACCCGCCGGGTCTTGAAGAAAAATAGGCAAGATTTGGGTCGAATTGGTCAAAAGGTGTAGATTTGTACAGAAAATATATCAGGAGGAGGGTTGCGTTAAAAGGTGAGGAAGTAAATGTCGCCTTTGTTACCCGTCAGCTCCTAGAGAATAAGTATGCTAAATTTGGGTCAGATCGGTCAAATGGTGTAGATTTGTACAGAAAATATATCAGGTGGAGGGGGAATGGGTAAAGGGAGAGGGGGAAATGTCGCCATGAAATGAATCGACTGACTCCGCGTTGCGTGAAGTCGTTAAATCAATATCAAAGCTCAAAATCAGCATCTAATGAATTAATTCATGATTTTACGTTTCTGTTTCCATGGAATGATTTTCTGAAAATTTCCCATTAATATCATTATTCTATTAGCGCACCCTTTGGCAGTGTTGGAATCGATTTATAAAAAACTTTCATAAATATTTCTCGGTGATTTCAGAGAAATCAGCTCTGATTACTTGACGTTGATTCTCCCGGGAGGAGCCAGGAGCCCCTGCCAGCGTACCTGCTCCCAGATCGATTACATCAATTCCAGCAGGAAAGCTTCCAGAATCCATATCCAGAATAACGATATCTCGGTGGTGACTCAGTACCTGTTTGTTACCTAACTGCGACAACAGAACTCCGCGTTGGGACTCATATAGTCCTGAAAAATTCCTATCCGTTAATACAATTGGTGCCAATATTAGTGATGGTGAATGATTTTTATCTTTCTCATGAGGGGCAGATTTACGACGCAGGGGATCTGTCTCAGTGAAAGTGATGTCACAACACGACGTGAACTGCGCACCAGCTGGCCTTATAAGTCGCCCTTGAGCAATTTTTTTTCTAGGTGTCCCCATTATATAATATACATATATGTGGATTCCTGCCTTGATTATGAGTCGAAAATATTCGAACAAACATGAACTAATGTTAAAAATTAAGGAGGTATGAAACATTAAATTTTGCATATTTTTTCAATATTTATAACTAACTGTTCGTATCCAGCATTGCACGGGTCAAGGATTAAGTTGAAAATAAATTTGTAGGGGGAAACAAAGGTTTGATTCGAACGGTAAAGATTTGCATCGAAAATATATACAGGGGGAGGAGAAAAGGTAAAAAGGGAGGGAGGAAATGTCACCTTTGTTACTCGCTGGGTCTTAAAGAATAACTTTGCAAATTTTGAGTCCGATCGGTCGAACGGTATAGATTTGCATCGAAAATATATGAGGAGGAGGGGAAAGGGTAAAAGAGGAGGTGCGAAATGTAACATATGTTACCCGCCGAGTCCTTAAGAATACGTTTCCAAATTTTGAGTCTGATCGGTCAAACGGTAGATATAATGCATCACAAATATGTCAGGGGGAAAGAAAGGGGTATAAGAATAGGGAGGGGGGAAATATCGCCCATGTTACCCGCCAAGTCCTAAAGAATAAGTTTCCGAATTTTGAGTCCGATCGGTCAAACGTTACAGATTAGCATCGAAAATATGTCAGGGGGAAGGGAAGGGGTAAGACCGAAGTGGGAAATGTCACCTATGTTACCCGATGGATCCTAACGCATAAGTATGCAAGATTTTAGTCGAATCGGACAAATGGTGTAGATTTGTGTAGAGAACAGATAGACAGATATTGAGTTTTATAGGTATAGATATTATTTTAATTATTTAATAACTCTTCTGTTTTCTTTTTCTTCTTTTTTTTTCTTTTTATTCCCTTTATTTTAACTCGTGGCGTCTGTCTGTTTGACGCAAAAACTTTGGATCGATTTTTAACCCTTTTCCCATGATCCAATCGAGCTGAAACTTTGCAAGCATACTCGTGGCGACGATTAAGAAGATCTATCAAATTTTCGTTTAAAAAAATTAATAATAATAACTTATTAATTTGTATGAAGAGACTGCGACGCATCTGGTAGATACTTAACCTGATTGTAGTATAATTTTGGATTTTTCTCAATTTTTTATACTCCCTTTCGTAGCGTCACCGGACGAGAAAGAGAGTATAATAAAAACATGGTTTTTATGGGTAAGTTTTTTTATTTTTTCTCTCTATGTATATTATGCTTCAATATAACCTACATGTAACGTGTAATTTATATGGTGGACCAGGTCGTGCACTTACAACCTGGTTACGCTGGAATAAACATTATTATTATTATTAATTCTTGCTAAAATGCAATTTTCTCTTATACGTGTAATAATTTACCAAATATCTTCTTTTTTAAATGTCAACACTAATCGGATCGTAATTTATATTCTTTTGGCCTCTGATGTACCGCTTTCCGCATATTTCTTGTAGATATGTCAAAGCTTTGTATTGACTTTGCACATAGAATACTTATTGGCGTAAACTGGCTTAGCCAAATTAATGAAAAAAATCGTGTTCCTTGGACTTGGTTTATTAACATTAATGTTATGAAGATATATATTTGTAAATGACAATCATCTCGCCGTCCGGTTTCGCGCCGAACGGATCTGTATTTGTCTGCTCCGTAACATATCAACCGTTTATACCGTTATTTGTGAAATTACAATTCTGTGAAAGTAAAACTTTTGTGCGGCTTTTTGAGCCCGAAGTGCTCGAAGTTTTTTTATTAAAATCCATCTAGTATTTCTTAAGTTATTTAATCTTTAGTGATATTTAAGGTACTACTTTTGTTCACGTACTTTGCTGTGTGTACGGCGGAGTAATTTGGGCGAGTCTATTGTAAACTCACTCCTTCTAGGAGGTGTTTGAACCTTCAAACAATTACTTTAATAATAGTGCAAGTGACATTTAATAACTAGTGACTTTTCCTTAAATTTTATTGGACTAATATGACACTTTTGAGCGGATTAAAAATTGTGAAAAAGTGGTATTTTTAGTTTTAATTTAGGTTGAATATTTCTTCAGTTATTGTGTCTTTCAGTTTTATAAAATACTATTCTACCACACTTTGTGTACGGTGGAATATTCCGTAAGGACGTTTCCATTATTTTTTCCACTTTGGGTGTCGGACCCGGTATTTTTAAATTAATTTAAGTGCAAGTGACTTTTTATACTTAGTGATTTTCTTTGACCTCTAATTTTATAAACATGTTCCTATAATTAAGTTAGAATATTGAGCATTTATGAGGACCTTTTTGGAAAATTCTATATATAGTAATTAAGTTATTAGTGAAACAGACGTTGGCCGGCTCTGGCCGACTACTTTTCGGCCGAGGGGTATCGTCCGACTTAAATATATATATATATATAAAAAATTATTACGAACGAAATTATGACGTAAGTACCTAAATACCTATTTTGTGACAGCCCAGTGGTCTGTGGTAGACTGGTATGGAGAGTACGCTAACGAAGCCGCCCGACTTGCAACAATTAGAGATGGAAGAAAAAAGAGCGGAGGTATTTACCCCTCGGTTATCTTTAGTATGATCACCACCCATGGGTCCACGTATCTTGTGGCAATCGGCGCCAGATTTATCTTCAAGCAAGGCGAAACAAGGTACCTTGGAGAGCAAGAGGACGAAGAGAGTTAGAGTGGATTCACCAGAATTGTTGTCCTCTGATAAAAAAAGAGCACCCCTTTCTGTGCTTTTGTTTTTGTGTTGACTTTTTCCCTACGGGGGTGGATGATCTCCCACTGTCCCCGTGTCAATCAGATGCACCGGGTGATTTTATTTATCTGTGTTTATTATTTCCTTTGTCATATTATTGTATAAAATTTTTCTAAATAAAA
>JADDOH010015118.1:0-59424 GCA_016648135.1 Agrypnia vestita
AAATCCTTGGAAAACCTAAGAGTCACCATGCGCGTCTTATCAAGGAAGCACTAGAAATCTACAAGCATCCGATAAACATTAATAGAGATGATGGTCTCAAATTAAAAACATCTTGGTATCCGGCGCTTCAAAGTCATTCTCGTCGCAGACTCCGCAGAGATAGTGATCAGACAACAGATGAATCATACATACAACACAATACGACACATCATGACTTCGGCACGGTATTGCAAGCCGATACTTAACCACAACACCAACATTCAAGACAACACATCAGCCCTGATGATGGACCCTGCAATGGGATCCGAAACGTCGGCCCGAAAGGTCGTAACAACACGGCATAATACCCCAGTAAACACAAACTTGAAGAAGTGAGAAATATCGAAAAAAGTGCAAACTTTGATAAAGCATAACTCCTATTGATACTATGTCTCGGTTGCTTGAACATTTTAGAATCACAATCAAGGCAGGATGTATGTATATATGATATTGTAGACTAGCTCTGTTGTGCCCTGTATAATATGTTTATATTTTTCGTTAAATTTCGTTTATAAGTTTTCACTTCCAAAAACGTATGATAAGCTACTCGTAAAGTACTTCCAGTAATTGACTGTAATTGTAAAAGTAATTGGTCATTTTTCATTGTTATAGATTCAGATATATTTTAAGGTGGCAGAATATATTTTTTTGTGTTTTCAAATTTAATTTAAATTGTGAATATATCATTTCATATATATATTTTGCAGCTGGTAATGATGCCTCTATACTTTATATATTTTTATGGTATATTAAGCATTTTTTTCTACTTTATTTTTTCTTTGTAATTTTCTTTCTTTTAAATAAAAAATTCTTTGTGATTTATATACACATATGATATTGTATCGAATTGGAAAAAGAGAGTACGTACAGTATTAGAATCATGTCAATGACGACAATAATGAAATCTCTAGGACCTTCCACTACATTCTGGAACACGTCTGGAATGTTCAGAAAGCCAACAATTTCTATAAAAGCGAAACCGTGTCGCGGCCATGGATGAGTAAAATCAGTAGAATCTTGTGTTTGACAGTTCATTCGGTGCGAAGTTCGCGCGAGACGACGTCCAGGTGTGCCTAGTCGTGAATTAAGGAGCGATAGATTCCAGCGAAATAATCGGGCGAGTTCTTATCGAGTGGCGAAATAAATGAAATGTGACTGCGAGAAGTGAATCTTCTACGCGCGATAAATAAAGTGTTCCAGCGATAACAAAGTGTTCATTTAAGAGTGACATATTGCGAAATAGTGTAATTTAAATAATTGCGATAAGTTTAATTTGTGTTACGTGACTTTGTCCATTTAACAATTAATTAATCACTAATAAATAAATCGCTTAATTTCTAATGTTTTCATTTGCATCCCGCGCCCAGGACCCGTTACAATATAATTATAGTATTTTGTTTACATACGAAACATTTCTTCAGAATACCTTATAAATTATTACGAGTTTACAAATGTAACGTTGCATAAGGCTTTCAGGCCCGCGGAAGATATTTGTATCCTCCTTAAAAGGTATCTCATCATTGCAACCACAGGTATACATGCAAAGACTATAGAGACACTCTTCTTTGTTGAAGATTTATCGCTGCCTTTTAATGGTTATTTGCTGGTTCTTGTTCAGCCGCAGTGGTGGCTCGGATCCTCCGAGCCGTCCCTGGAAACAATGCAGGTACGCTGGAGTGATGAATGAGTCAAACATCGCGAGAAAATGCAAAATTAGATAAGATATCGGAGAAACTTTTTGTTGCAAGGGACTTCGTAGCACGGGATGCTGCGGAACAGTAAAACAGGTATACGACTGCAAGAGACGTGGCAAAGCCATTTGGCATTCTGAGCTCTCTGCATTTGTCTGCGGTGACAACTAAATTACATAAGATGGTCCACGGGAATGCAGCCTTCTGAAAATCTTCCTATTCAGCAAATAATCTTGGCAAATATTTCATATTTTGAAGTGTAATGCTCTCGACTGTAAAAATCTCTCTTGCTGTGTCTCGTATATAATTTATATACCTATGTGTTGCATTAGTGGAATGTCCGTCATGTTCGTCCGTCCGTCCGTCCGTCAGGCCGAGAGTTCAAAATAAAGCTAGTTGGGGTTATGAGTCTCGCCTAGTGATCCGGAGGTTGGTGGTTCGAGCCGCGTTCCAGGACACCGGCAAGTTAGTCCTATTTTCATAGCACATGCTATCAGGTTGAAAATAGTAAGAGTAGTTTTTTGGTGTAGCGGTCATGACGCTCGCCTAGTGATCTAGTGGTCGGTGGTTTGAGCCCCATTTCATGACACCAGCAAGTTAGTCCTATTTGCATAGCATTAGCGATTAGATAAAAAAATATTTTGATTTTTTTCATTCAAATGTACAGTAATATAATTCACTTATTTATTATACAAATATTTACCTACAAGATATAAAAATATAAAGTCATATCACGTATTATATAGAAAAAGAAAAATATTGCATATCTTAACATGTATACAGTATTACAGTAATAATATTTCAATTATTAAATGAAAATGGGTAATTTTTTTTTGGGGAGTTTTTTCTTTTTATATATTAAAGAACTGCGTTATTTCAGTGTAGTACTCACCATACGATTGAGTCTCTGACACGGAGAACATCCAGAATTAATCTGTAGGTGTTTGAATTCGACTTACATTTCTTAGGTATAATACTGTAAAATCAAATTGAATGAAAAATATTAAACAATGCTAGCCGTAAATGTCTCTAAGAAGGAGAGCGTCCAGAACTTATATGTACGTGTTTGAATTCGACTTACATTTCTTAGTTATTATATACTGTAAAATACAAATTGAATGAAAAATATTAACCAATACTCGATTAGTGTATATTATAGATATCTCACAGAGACGAAACTGTATTAATTATGGGAAAGTAGGTATAGAAGTCATTTGGGTGTACACAGGACTTATGACCTGTCTTTTTATGGTTGGCTTAATATACACTAATTGATTAATAATGTCTCTGTGACATAAATCCAGCACTGTTCTGAAAGATTTGAACAAACTCAAAATATTCTGAACCAATACATGAGTAAACAATGATAGTAAAACCAATTTTATATGCGCAGTACGTCAAAAAAATTGAACTTGGTATGGTGTTAAACTTAAGAAACTAACACACAAAACCTACCCAGGTTCAAGCAAAATGTTGCCCCAAGCTATACCGAGCAGTGTTTAATTATGAGCAGTACCAGGCCGCCCACGTTTAGTATTCATCAGGCCCCTTGTCTCCCGCCTGGCGGTTTCTCTTGCGGCCAACTTTTATTATATTATTAACTTAACTAACCAGTAAGTAGCAATTTCTTAAAACATGCAACACACTTAAGATCCACGGTTTCGATATATCGTGTGCATGCTCGGCGTTATACCGTGGTGCACCTTTGAGTGAAGACATTCCAGATAAAATCGTACGGTATACCCGGAGCCAACTGTCGCTCATATTAATTTCTTACTCCTTTCCTGCTGCCCTGTCCTTTCTAGACATTATCGTCGTTTTCTAAATGCAGTACCTACTCGCCTATTGACGTCTCATATTATACTGAAAATATTCCGTCAATATTCATAGGAATGAATGGCTTTTATAATCTCAACTAGATTTTTGGTAACTTTTAGAAATATTTTATCAATTTGTGTATTAACCTTAACTTATCGATATATGTCGTCGATTACTTTTTTATACAACTTCTCGAGTTCTACAACATATCTAAAGAAAGTATTTAAATATCTCTTATCGTTAAGGCAGCGTTCGTAAAAAACGTATCACTCGACCATTTTTAAATAGGTCACCACAAAAAACCCTTTTATTTTAACGGGAAAATATACAGTCTATGTACACCCTGAAAGTCCAAATTCCTGAAATTCGGATGAATACTTTCGGAGATTACCTCCTATATCCAAACTTAGAAACTTTACCCCTTTATATACTAGTATAGATTTATTTAAAAAATCATCAAAAATAATTATTATTACCAAATTTATAATTATTAATAAAAACAAATTATAGAAATCTCATAGAGACCAAGCTATTCATACGAGAAACGTGTATGGAAGTCTTTATAGAGTGGCTAGGGCTTAAGACCTGTAAGAGGTGGCTTAAGTCATCACTATTCCACCGTAAGGACCGTATGGTCCTTCCCATGATATAGTTATTCATAGATTTTGCCGCTGGTAATGATACCTCTATATTTTTAAAGTGGAATATTAAGCAGTATTCTTTTTAATGTGCATATGATATTCTTCCGAATTATTTAACATAAACATTTGAATACGACCGAAAATTTATTAACTCCTTTTATAGACCAGTATATATCATTAACTGTTGTACGGTACTTGAATTTACTATGACTACATAATTTAAAATACATGTTATAATTTGTAGAAATAAACTTTGTTTACACATTTTTATTGAAAAAAAAACAAAATGTTTCAGAGCCCATGGCCCCTTCGTCAGGATACAAATGTATACTAACAAAAATTAAATTTTAAAATCGAAGTACATATAGATAATCAAAATATTATAAAGGAAAATTATGATTTAGAAGATTTTTTTCAATAAAAAAGTGGTGTTAACAAAGTTTTTTTCTACAAATTATAATTATAATGTCACCACAAAATAATTTTGCTGTGTTTGAAGAAGTAAAATACATGTATTTGTAAGGATTAACACAAGTCTCCTGTGACCACCCTATAAAGACTTTCATACACGTTCCAATATAAATAGCTTTGCTACTCTGAAACCTTCATAGTTTATCTTAATTAATAATTATCCCTCTGTGGACAAAATCCAGTAATTGTGTACATTTATATTTATCTAATATTTAACCAACCAATTTTGGTTGATCAACCAACAATCGGTTCCTTTATCAAGTAATGCTAAATATAAAATTATTATCTTTTGTTCGTGATTTTTTTTGTTCATTTTTAAGCAAATCTTGTACCTGACTTTATAAATATAAAAACGAAATGGGAAAATGACATTTAATATTGTTGGAGGTATTTTTAGTTTCTAATAAATATTTTTGACAGGCAGTGTTACATTACTTTCTGATTTGATTTTCGGTATGATATATCCATTTGTTATTGTATCATAGCAAAACAAATTTATATAGATATATTGTTGTGTCAGTTCTTCGATATATTACACATTTTTACTTCGAAATAATAATATATTTTGAGATATTTTATTATGACCAATTTACATTACAAGGACCAATTTGTTACTTATATTCCACATTTTTAAGTATTGCCAGATCGAACTCTGCCACTATTTAAAATGTTCGATTGAAATGTACTACACGTTTCGTTATTATATTTTGTTATTTTCTGAAAAGACAACGGTTCCCGATAGAAAACTGTTGTTTCTGCTTTATTCTCACTTTAACGACGTTGTTATCTTAGAAAGACAAGAAATAAAAAGGGTTAAGGATAAAGTATCTACACGAAATGCCAAGACATCTGTCGAACGTCAAGATTGACGAAGCGATAATGTATAATAGCGGTCAAGGCATGTTTGTTATGTTATATTTTAAGAATAATGCGGATAGTTTGTAACGCGACATAGAACTAGAGTCAGAAGAATATATGGATATAATAAACATATATATTATATGTTTATAAGGTTGTTTATAATCGGGATGTTTTAATTACTACGAAACGGAAAACAAAAATATAAATTAATACAATCGTGAATATATAATAAATACAAGTATACTTCGTATTAACCACTAAATTTGTTGCAATATCAACGTGTTTCGGAGCCGATGTATGTGTACGTTTATTTTGATATTTCAGTTTGAGTGTTATAACTTTTTTTTTAAATTTAATAGATAATACATATAAATTATTTTATAACAATGATAACTATCAAATATTAATAATCAAGTTATTATTATATGTTATACGTCACCAAAAAGAATTAATATTTTTTTGTGTGGTGAGGGATTATTTTTTTTATTTGTATATTTTTTCAGCTTAAAACATGTTTCAATGCGATTCTGGTACCAACACTGACGTACGAAATTGAAGCTTGGGTTGGTAAAAGAGGAATAAAAGTAGACTAAATGTGGTAGAGATGAGATTACTTAGACGTATGTGCGGAAAATCCATTTATCCATTAATCCATGGAGTCAAGAATGAAGATGTTACGAAACAATTTTAAGCTGATCTTAGCATAGTTGACAGAATGAAAAGAGGGTCGCTCAGATGGTTTGGGCATGTTGAACGAATGAATGAGGAAAGAACGGTAAGAAAAATATAGCACACAAGATTCGACGGCATTAGAAGGCATAGAATATGACCGCAGAATACGTGGCATGACCAGATTAACCAAATACTGGAGTATAGTCCTGTTAGGAGCCTGAACAATGTTCATCCACCAGCATCTTTTGCGACCGCCGTCAACACTATTGCGTCACATATCTTTCTTATCATTCTCACTGGACTATTTACTAAAATTTGCTTAACTCTAAATCTATTATAAATGTTCATTGCTTTTATTATGTAACTATGACATAATCAATAATATGCAAAATTAGTACACCATAAAGCGGTAAGCGCGAAAAATAAAGCAGAGAGCAAACAAATATATCAGATAAATTCTAGAAGATATAAACAAATAAAAATATTTTGAATGGCGTTATGTAAGTTGTATTAAACTTATTCCACAACATTTAAGAAGAGATGAGAATGATATCGTGAGGAGAATGCCTACAGGGAATACAGTGAATGGTACTTTAAATGCAATAATTAATCAAGATATAAATGTCTCATATAGATGAAGCTATTTATTATATGAGAAAGTAGGAATGGAAGTCTTTTTGGGTGTTTGAGGGCTAAAGACCTGTACCCTGATCCCTTTACACAATATAACGTTCACCAATTCCACCCACGATAGACTATCAACATTACATTTGTAAGTTGTGTAAGTATAAGTATCCTAAATTTACACAACTTGTTTCGTATGTGAGTTGTATTCTACTACCGCCACCTGTGGTTAAAATTGATCGCCGTTGGTTATTAGATATGTATATTTTGCTTGCAATAATTAAGACTCGGGATATGCAATGGGATTCTGGTTCCAACCTTAATATATAGAAGTGAAGCCTGGAGCTAAATCTTAGTAGAAAAAGAATTAAAATAAACTGAAAACAGAGCCAAAGATTTTTTAGTTGATACATAAATTTGTTTTTTTTTACCAAACTTTACAGCTGAGCGCTCCATAATAATGTAATATTATTTCACCACAAACAACAGACAAAGAGAGTTAAATAAAAGCATCTAATAAGCACAGATCTGTAGATAAAATTCCTCTAACTGCTGACGTTTTTAGTAGAATGGTATAATACACGTACATCCTCGTCGTCAGATTTCCCCGGCGGTTTTCTGGTCCTCCTGTAAGAAAGTCTATCGGAATGTGACCGCGGTCGCTGCACACGCGGACCCCGACCTCCGACCCGCGCAATCAGATTGACTCCCCCTTATCTGGCATCGCGGTCGGGGACCGTAATGGCGTCAGTAATCATAATAATATATGTAATATTAACAATAGTTTAATAACAAAGACGGGCGGCAATCCGTAAAGACCCCCAGACGCGGCGGCGAGAGAGACGGAGATACGCGGAAGAAAGTGAAATCATTATCATTCCGAGCACGACGCTAAGAGGTTTCTCCAACTCCATCAGTTCAGCAAATTCCTGGTGTCAGGATGCTATGCGATATTTCCGTTTTACGGTAAATTCTTTTCAGTTACCTACTCGCAACTCTTTAGGAGCCGCTTGGTACGTGGGAAATAGCGAAGAGAAAAACTACATTTCGAAACGAAGACTGCAACACGCACACGTTCACCGCAAAGAGAAGACTGCAAAGTGTGCGCTACATTTGTAGTGGGTACCGAAACATGCACTTCATCTATTTCAATAAACAACATGAAGTGAACTAATTGTAGTACTACAAAATTGTGCATGTATGCAAAAGTGTGCATGGTCCGTGGGAAATAGCGAAGGGAAAAACTACATTTCAAAATGAAGACTACAACACGCGCACGTTCACCACAAAGAGAAGACTACAAAGTGTGCGCTACATTTGTAGTACCGAAACATTATGCACTTCATTTATTTCAATAAACAACATAAATTAAACTAACTGTAATACTACAATATTGCGCGTGTATCTAAATGTTATGAACTACTTCGATGACCTACAAGAGGTACCTACTAAGTACTTAAAAACTGTACTACTAAAAAATTTGAAAGTTGCGGGGGTTGTTTCAGTTTCCGGTATTTCATCATCGGGTTTCAAAATTTTCTGTCATGGGAGGGGAGGAGTTCTTTCAGTTTCCAAAATTTTCTTCATTCGCGCGTAATATAACCAATTGTTACACAACGGAGCGATCCTGCAGACTCAATGGCATTCGAGCTTCATTCAAGATTTTTCTACCGCAAAACATCTGGGATATTATTTTGACAATGACGTTAAAAAATGTTAAGCATTGCCAAACAACAGAGATTTTGAACCAAAGAGATTGAATGCTGTGGAGATGAGATCCCTCAGACGTATGTGATAGAGTAAAGAATAAAAATATTAGGAAATAATGTAAAGCTGATCTTAGCATAATTAATATAATTAAAAAACATACCCATAAAAACCAAGTTTTTATTATACTCCCTTTCTCATTGAATCAGGTTTCGTATCGCGTCGGGGTCATTACTCATATGTATTGATTCCAATTTGAAAAATAACATTAAAGTATCGTAAAATCCAAAATTATACTATAATTATTAAATTTTTTAAGCGAAAATTTATTAGATCATTTTTATTGTCGCCACGAGTCTGCCTGCAAAGTTTCAGCCCGATTGGATCACGGGAAAAGGGTTAAAAATCGACCCAAAGTTTTTTCTGGCAGGCAACAAATCGCAGACGCTACGAATAAAAAGAAAGGGAGTAAAAAGGGTCGCTTAGATGGTTTGGGCATGTTGAGCGAATGAATAAGGAAAGAATGATAAGAAAGATATATAATGCAAGTGTTAATAGCGCCAGAGAGAGAGGGCGACCGCGGAAGACGTGGCATGACCAGATTTACTATATACTGGAAGACGGTCCCGTAAGAAGCCTCAACAACCGGCGAGCTTGCAAGCGAAGATGTATGGATGTGGATGAGGCGAGAGTTGTATGTCAGGATAGAAGAGTGTGGCGCTCTATCCTCTCTGCCTACCCCCACGGGGAAACAGGTGATGGTAAGTAAGTAAGTAAGGTTACAATACAACTTCAGGATTTGACCTTACCCTAACCAAATTATATCTAATCCTTATTCGAGATTTGAAAAGAGTATGGTAGACAAAATGCACAAAATATTTTCAAAACGAACATAAATAAATTGCGTACATATTTATGTATGCGGACTATTAAAATATTAAATCTCATTTTATTTGTAACTAAGGCGGATACAATTTCAAATATTACCACTTTAATCAAAGATATCAATTTTAATTTTAATATTGAAAACCGGGTTACAATGTTTTAAAAATCGGTTTTCGAAAAATACAAATTTAGTGAAAAAGCCAATTTTCAATACCGACAAGCCCTAGTTCTTACACAACACTTTTGCTTCTTCTACTTTCGTTCACCTTCTCATGCACGTCCTTCAAATGTTGAGCAGCTAGTATTTATATAAAAAATAAAACGCTTTATTAATCTATCTATTGGTAAATCAACGCGTTTCATACATTGTATTGTCTCTCGAAATATGTTGATTTATTATAAATAGTGATTCAAGAAGTGGTATCTTTGTATTATAAATATTTTTTGGCTTAACATGTTGATTTACTACATGTGTGTGACATAATTGGCTTCGTTTGAAATCCTTAAATGTTAACAATTATTCTACATCTCCTAATATTCTCGTTTATGAATAACCTATTTCATGTTATCACCACTCAGATATGGTTGTGGTTGCGAACAGTCACATCAAAAGGCCGTATCAGTACCAGAAAACTTTACATGATATGAGGCCTAAAGAAATATTAATACATTAAAAGCATATTAAAAATTATTAGTTGAAAGTACTGCTTGAAATGAATTTTTTAATGAAATTTCAAAGGAAATATCTCTGTATAATAAATAAATAAAATAGGCAGAAAGATACAAAAAATATCCAATTACAGAAACAAAACACATCACAAACACTCAGGCTTATGTAAATCACATGGATTTCGACATTCGTGACCCCACCGGTAATCGAACCTTAGCCCTCGGTGAGAGCCGCATTCTAAAATAAAGATTAAAAAACATTTGTTATTTAAGTTTTAGATTGGTTTTAAATTTATGCGTTTGTTATTTTAGAATGCATGTATTGTCACGAGATTCAAAAATGATAAGACCTGCCCGTAATGAAGGATTTTTCAATACTCTAGATGCTTTACAATAAATTTGATACACCTTAAAACCGATAGAACGTCCGGAAATATACGAACAGATTCCAGAAATCGAGGACCTTATATAAATAGTGAATGGATACACACCGCATTTCCAGAACCGTTTTATGAGCGATATCGGTAGTACTCATACGTCGCCAAGTTAAAAATTTTTTCTCTAAAGGCCTTCTCTGTGTCAAGTCGTGTACGCGACCCGGAGAGGCCCGCAATAGTCCATTCACTGTACCTCCTCCACATATCACACTTTATTAGAAATTATTAAAGAAAAGGAAAAGCATAAAATAAAGGTAAAAGAACAAATCAATAAGATAATATATAGCAAACATAGAGATAGAAAGTTCATATGAAAAATAACAATAGATCATGGTAAGAGAGTGCAATTAGAATTTGAGGGGACGTTAGGGTAAAGTACACACTCCCTAATAAGGAAGGACAAAACAAGGATCACACTAAAACACGGAGTTCAAGTCCGAGCACCATGGGTCCACAGTCTACAGAGAAATCACCCACGAAGCAGCTTCCAGCGCGAAACCCATATAAATTAACATATTAGACACCATCGCTACGAGATACCTACAGTCTTGTCCTGACAATTGTGATACACCACAGACAAGCGAACAAGAGATTTTTGGCGAAGCCATCGAAACATTGAGAAACAAGAGCACATAGACAACAACCAACCTACGTGTGGAATATTCAAAAACGAAACAGTGCGATTTACGAAAAAGTGCTGCAGTTAAATTTGTATCCAATGACTTTGTGCATTAAATAAAATTTTAGCTGATTTATACTGTTTCAATTATATCCCACCATTCAGTTGTATTCTGTGACGAGATACTAAAACAATGGGAACTACACATATTCTGAGTCTTTCGAACATTCTAAATGAATTTAGAAACAACTAGACTTTTCCGGAGGCTTCTTTATAAATACGCGAGATATTTCAAGATTTCGAGCGGTTATAAATTGCGTGCAGGACGCGCGGTAACAACAATCGATGTTGTGACATTTCAACGATTACACAGATAAGCGAAAGCGGCGATTCAGTGTCTCTAGCCAAATACCAGCGACAATAATTAAGAGAGTACCTAACGGGTGTTTGGAAATCGTGCGAATATCCTGGGAAGACGAATATACAATGTTCCACAGACGAGTGATAAATGCTAAATATTGTGAATTAAAGAATAGATCTCCAGTTAAATTCGTGTCCAGTCATTCAAGTTAATTAATACAACTTTAATCATTTTTAGTGTTTGATTTGTTCCCACAGCTACGAGTCCGTGAGAATATATACACTATACAGACAAGAAACATATACACTGTATTAATAATAAAAAAAAATAAAAAATTTATTTACACCTATAAAACTTAATGTCCGTATGTATATCTGTCTATTCTCTACACAAATCTACACCGTTTGACCGATTCAACATAAATTTTGCATACTTCTTTACGACCTGGCGGGTAACACAGGCGACGCCTACTCCCTTCCTCTTTACCCCTCGCCGACCACTGATATATTTTCAATGCAAATCTGTACCGTCCGGCCGATCAGACTGAAATTTTGCATACTTATTCTTTAGGACCCAGCAGGTAAGACAGGTGACATTTCCCTCCTCCTGAAACACTTTCTGTATAAATCTACACCGTTTGACCGATCTGCCTCAAATTTTACAAACTTATTATTTTGTAGCCGGCGGGTAATATTAACGATATTTTTCCACTCCCCATTTACCCAACCCCCTCCCCTGATATATTTTCTTTACAAATCTACACCGTTTGACCGACCTGACTCAAATTTTTGGTCTTACTTACTGACTTACTTAATAGTTATTCTTCAAGACCCGGCGGACAATAAGGGCGAAATTTACCCCCTCTCCTTTTACCCCATCCCTTCCCCTGATATATATAATGTACAAATTTATACCGTTTGACCCATCTGACCCAAATTTTGCATATTTATTCTTTAGGATCCGGCGGTAAGAAAGACAACTTTTCCTCTCCTTTCCTTTTATACAAAGCTACACCGTTTTCCGATCTGACCCAAAATTTGCATTCTTATTCTTTAGGTCCCGGCGGAATACACAGGCCACAATTCCCTCCTGGACATCCATTCCATTAAATGGAAACATTGTTTTTATTACAGACTTTGCAAAACAATGGAACCTTTGTGTCCCCACAAACTTATTTTTAACTAAATCCTTATCCTGAGCAACTCCGGGTACGAGCAGCTAGTTTATAATCAAATTATATTTATTTTATTATTTAATATTATTTTTTTAAATTTATAATATGATTTATTATTAAATATAAAATTATATTTAATAGTATTTTTCTTACTTCTGTATAAGAGTCTGAATACACAAGAATATAAAGCTAATATTATAGTGTACGTTTTTCCGTACTGTAAAAAGTAACGCGAATCCGAAATTTTACCATTTGTATTTACTGTGATGTACATTTTGTATATGGGCTAGCGTCAATTCGAGAACGAAACGGTCGATTTCAATTTCCGAAATAAGTCAAAAGTGGGTTGTATCCTTAATTCCAAGTTAATTCCATTCCAGCCCAACTAATTCAAGGAAGAGGGGAATTCATCCGGACACAAAATCGGAAATGCCCAGCGAGTGGGGAAGGGAGACGGATAATAAAGATACAGTGTACTGTGGAATACACAATGATAATGAAATGCGATACCAACAAGATTGCTCGACTTACGCCTAAGCTGGTCGTAACCAACTTTTTTTCTTTACAGACCTTGTAAAGAAAAACTAGAATGTGACGTCATTACATTTATTCAATTAATATACTATTTACTATAAAACTGTGTAACACTGTATCCCTAAAACATTTATGAAAATATTTTTTTAATTTAATAATTATCATCCATGGAGAGATCCATGCTTGGAGTAAGCCAAATAAGAATTGATGAAATTAGGCGCAGAACTAGAGTAGTGGATATCATGGATCGTGTACCGAAGCTAAAATGGTAATGGGCAGGGCATGTTGCAAAGCAGGATACTACAAGATGGACACCCAGAGCTCTAAATTGGAGACCTTGGGAGAATAAAAGAGGCGTCGGAAGACCTCAAAAGAGATGCCGACGACATAACCGCTATGGGATAAAAGAAATGGCTACAATCAGCAAATAACAAGGAAGTATGGAAGGATATGGAAGGGGCCTATATCCAGCAGTGGAGTGAAGGCTGAAAAAGAACAATACTAATAAAATATTTTTATGTAGTAATGATTTTTATTAGTATTGTTACGAAATAATAATAAAATATTTGTTTTAATTTAATAATAATAGTAACATCGCGTTTTCAATGTGACGTATAAATCTGTGGGTGAAAGGAACAACCGTTTAAGTCAATAAAATTGAGTAAAAAAGAGTTAAGTATGCAGAGTTGTTCTTTAGATACATATCTAGCAAGGAAAATTTGGTGAGTTAGAAAATGAAATAAAATGCGACAATTTTTTTAAAAATGAAATTATTAATTATCTGAAAAATTTGGCAAGAAACAATGACGTGTGTTAACATGGTTCAACGTTCTTCTACAAAAAACAAAATTACTGGTGTAAAAATTAGATAAAAATAACAAACACTTGAAGTGATATTTGGTAAACAAACAAAATTCCAAAATTTTGTTTCGGCTCTCCTGAAAACCTGCATTTTTTAACTCATTCGATCGTTCATTTCGCCAAAAACATATTCGCGGAACAATGCGCTCTAATAATAATAAAAAAATACACTTTGTAAAAATCGAAAAATATAGTCACCACCCAGACTCGAACCCTGTTTTACCAATAAAGCTACCAGACTTAAATTTGAAATATTTCTCAAAAAAAAAATTGTTTAGAACCTGCTCGGTTTCAATGTAAAGACTGACGCATAACTTGAAATTACGTAGATTACGGATATTACCTGTCGATCATAATATGAAATTAATATTATTTATAACCTAACATTTTTTATACCATAGAAAGATATTTTACCGCGAAAGTCGCGATAACCGAACGCTTCTATATTACAAAATGACACCTGTCAAGATATGTATATTTTATAATAGTGTGCGACAAGGACGGATATAAGGAAATTATATATGTACGAGTAACGAGTACCTACAATTTTCTTTACTTATAGTAATATATAAAGTGGTAAAGTTTGTAAGTTTGGATGCAGGAGGCAATCTCCGAAACCACTCATCCGATTTCATAAGCTCTTTCACCAATATTTAGAATAGATTTTCAGGATAGACATAGGCTATATATTATCCCGTTAAAATAAAAGGGCTTTTCGTGGTGACCTAATTAACAACTAAATTCAATGAAAAAATAGTCAAGCGATGCGTTTTTTACTGAAATTGACCTAATACAGTAAAACTCCGAAAATTCGACATTTTTAAAACCCACAGGTCCCGAAATGTTAATATTACAGTAGATTACCCCGGTTTATTCTAAAACCTCGGTAATGTTTTTTGCAACTCGACAAAATTGAAAAAAAAATCGATATGTCAATATCGAGTACATCAGTAACAAAAATGTAGAGATCTTTATATTAGCATAATGAATATTGCATTTTCGAAATGATTTCTTGAAATATGCAAAAAAAGTAACCCATAAAAACCAAGTTTTTACTATACTCCCTTTCTTTGTAAAATATAACAATAATTAAAGACGAATTAAAACATATAACATAACACTAAACTTACAGAAATTTAACATATTTCTAAAATGTCAGATGTTTTGAGATGTCAAGATTTTGATAGATTCAATTATCATCAATATCGTACCTTATGAATTTCCATCGTCAAATGATTTAGTCAGAATCAGATTTGAGTAATGTAGAATTCTTCAAAACTAAGCACAAATCTAAAAAAATAAATTATTATTTGATTTTTTCCCAAAAAACCCAATATTACTGTCATCTGTGAACCAATTGTTTTGTAAATTCGCACCGTTGCTAATCAAACTTTTCTAATGATTCCAATTTGAAAAAACCAATATAATTTCTAAAAATCCGAAATTATACTATAATTATTAATTTTAGACTGGCCAAACCACTGTCTCAAGTTTTTCAGCCATGAAGTCCTCCTTCTTCCAGGGCCCCGACTTCCGGCAATCTTTCCCTGCATTATGAGATGCAAGATCTCGTATTTCTCTGGATGTCTCATCACATGTCCTGTATATTGAAGTTTTCGTATTTTTATTGTTTTAATAATTTATTTTTCTTTATTCATCCGAGCCATAACATCTTCATTCGTAACTCTGTCTATCCAGCTTATTTTGAGAATTCTTCTTTAACTTTATAAGGTGTCATTATTTATTTATAAGGTCAAGATTATCTCTGATATATTCTTCTACGATGTCTCCACTATAACTCATCAAAACATCGGGTGACGAGGATTTTTTTTAAAACCTGTCACAACTTGTGCAAAGTGGACCGATCTACTGCGATGGCCTGCGCTGCAGGTAGCCGCGCCATTCAAGGCGTGCTTTGCATGTAACAAGATTACGCGCCGCGCTCGTCAGCTTCTTGACAGCGGTGACGGCAGCCATCACTCGGGACGGCGCGGATCATTTCCATTTGGAAACCGATCACGATCGATGCTTTCACCCAGCATCAGGAAATGGTGCGGAACACCCGGCCGCAGGTAGCACCAGATCAAACCGCGGGTCGATTAGACCAGGTTGTGTAATTAATGGACCCGTGGGTGCACATTTTTCTGGTCGTCTGTGCCAAATAAGTGCGCGTTTTGTACAGGGGAGGAAACCACCCGGCTGCTGGTAGCACCAGATCAAACCGCTGGTCGATTGGAACAGTTTTTTTTATTAATTGACTCGCGGGTGCACATTTTTCTGGTCGTCTGTGCCAAATAAGTGCGCGTTATGTACAGAGGAGGAAAGCATCTGGCTACAGGTAGCACAAGATCAAACCGCTGATCGATTGGAACAGTTTTTTTAATTAATTGACTCATTGGTACACATTTTTCTGTTCGTCTGTGCCAAATAAGTGCGCGTTTTGTACAGGGGAGGAACCACCCGGCTGCTGGTAGCACAAGATCAAACCGCTGATCGATTGGAACAGTTTTTATAATTAATTGACTCATTGGTGCACATTTTTCAGTTCGTCTGTGCCAAATAAGAGCGCGTTATGTACAGAGGAGGAAAGCATCTGGCTACAGGTAGCACAAGATCAAACCGCTGATCGATCGGAACAGTTTTTTTAATTAATTGACTCATTGGTGCACATTTTTCAGTTCGTCTGTGCCAAATAAGTGCGCGTTATGTACAGAGGAGGAAAGCATCTGGCTACAGGTAGCACAAGATCAAACCGCTGATCGATTGGAACAGTTTTTTAATTAATTGACTCATTGGTGCACATTTTTCAGTTCGTCTGTGCCAAATAAGTGCGCGTTATGTACAGAGGAGGAAAGCATCTGGCTACAGGTAGCACAAGATCAAACCGCTGATCGATTGGAACAGTTTTTTAATTAATTGACTCATTGGTGCACATTTTTCAGTTCGTCTGTGCCAAATAATTGCGCGTTATGTAAAGAGGAGGAAAGCATCTGGCTACAGGTAGCACCAGATGAAACCGCAGGTTGATTGGAACAGTTTTTTTAATTAATTGACTCATTGGTACACATTTTTCTGTTCGTCTGTGCCAAATATGTGCGCGTTTTGTACAGGGGAGGAACGACCCGGCTGCTGATAGCACCAGATCAAACCGCTGGTCGATTGGAACAGTTTTTTTTTATTAATTGACTCGTAGGTGCCCATTTTTTTCATTTTGGTCGTCTGTACTGAATAAGTGCATGTTGTGTACAGGGGAGGAAAGAGGCGTTTTCGGTAATAATGCCCCCTGTATGTAATACAAAACTTGCATCTTCTAATTAAGATAAAATATAGAAGTCTTACAAGTGACAAAACTATTTATATGAAAAACATGTATGAGAGTCTTCTTATAGAATGGCTCAGGGCTTACGACCTGCATGACCTGGTTTCAGTGATAGCTCTACACAATATAACGTTCGCCAATTCTATCCTAAGAATATCCACACATTATTCAATTTTTAAATTTGTGTTCCTAGATCATACCTACATATAAAAACATTGTTACATCTTCTACTTTTATTTGTTTTATTTTAATTTACTAAGACGAATGCGAGGAAAATCTTTGTACGATAAAGTAGAAAAAGAATGAAATAAATGTGGCTGTAGCGTAATAGTCACATAAAATAAAGAAAGGATCACTGAGAGGGTTTTGCCATGTGAAACGGATGAGTGGGGATAGGATGGTAAAGAATATTTATAAAGCAGCAGAAACAGAGGGCGTCCGCGGAAAACCTGGCATGACCGGATAAACCAAATTCTTTTTCAAAATGCGTTTTAATTAATTATTCAAAAATGTTTGTCTCTTTCGAGATACCCAGCATTTACGGGTACAATTATAAAAATATATTACAAACTACTAGCCTTTTAAATATATCAACGCATTAAAAAATGGTTAAAAGTGTGTGCCGGCAATTATTGATTTTTATGGCCGAACGTCGCTTTTGTAATTTAAATTTAATTAATTAAATTAATAAATTAAATTAAATTAAATGTAAGTTAAATTGGCACATACTTGATTACTCTTATTATTTAGAATGAATTATAAACAAGAGGCGGTGAACAATAAATTGACACTGGATGTCGATATACAAGAATTGTCATTTTTTATTTTCTCACTTTCATCTAAGCCGTTTCCCCACTGATTGCTGGGACCCGGGATGATCAGATAATTGGGTTGAAAACTTATTTTCCGGCATGTATATAAATTTCATACACATCTAAAACACGTTTATGATGACAATTGTGAGTTTCAATACTTCGTGGCTTATAAACAAACCAGACCCAATATATATTCATGATATGTCTGTTACTATGTATTCTTATATATATAATTAAAAATTAATTCGCTCCAATACAAGTCGAATAAAATAATAAAAATCTTGCAAAAATTTAAAATATAATATTTTAACAATATTTTTATATGAAAGCGATGATCATCCCTCTGGGACCAAATCCAGTAACTGTTTTTTTAGAACGTACTTTCATATAAAATATTTTAAAAATATAATATACTGGTTGGTGCATGATAGGAGTTAAAACCTGAAAATATTGATTTACAGGAGTATTCTAGTAGATATGTAATAATTCGAAAGAAAATCATATAGGTACCTATACGTTAATAAGGAATGTTACTAAAAACCTGCACTTTGAAAAATAAAATATAGAAGTATCATTACCAGTTCCGAAATCTATGTTAACTGACTTGTTAATGGGAAAAATAAAAACAGATGTCTCTAGCAGAGACCAGCGCAATATATGAAATGTTTTTGATTTGAAGCATATATAGAAATTTCAAAAAATTTCATAATGTGTGCGTGTGCAAAAATAAAGTGCGGATCTTCTTACGATGGAATTGGTGAACGTTGCATTGATTACTGAGTGATCACTTAAGCCAGCTCATACAGGCAGTAAGCCCTCAGCCATCGTACAAGGGACTTCCATCTACTTTTTCATATATAAATAGCTTCGTCTCTGTTAGACTATCATTTATCCTTAATTAAAATATAATAGATTTTTACAAGGTTTTTATCATTTTATTTGAGTTGAAGCGAATGGATTTTTCATATAATCAATAAGTTACTGTAATGATTCAACATTTTACAAAAATAAAACAGAACTATTAAAAGATAAAATGCAAGCATGTCTCCATAATATTGATATTAAGGTCACGGTTGTTTGAACAATTTCGACTCATTATCAAGGCAGAAATCCAACTGTATTGTTTTTGCTACTAGCTATGAGACATCCTGTTTGTATGCCAAAATTAAAAAATACATTTCTATATCGGATGGGGAGATAAATGAAGATTTTTTGATCTAATTTAGTACATGATTTTTTAAATGAAGCTGTAGTAAAGTGTATTGCAAATAAAATGTGTCGCAATAAATGTCTTAGTCCTCCATCTCTCTGCACTTGAATGTAAAGATGATAAAGATATAAAAATAAATTATAAACTAGAAATGATTATGCAAAGCTTTTTTGTTTGCTTACGTTATCATTAAAACCTCGCTGCGTAGCCCGACGGTGGAAACGGAAGGTGATTCTTGAAACATGCGGAAAGATTCAATCTCTTGCCACTGAGAAATTCCTATCATTCGTTGTTCGCGTTGCGCGTCGTTTCAGCAAAGAAATTAATATTATTTCTCAAAATGTTATTTTTACAATTGCATTTTTATTAAAATATTATCGCGGATTCAGAGCGCTGAGATCCAATTGAAGCGCCTAAAATTATTGTTACGTGGCGTGACTCGCTCGAAAAATGAAATGGCACAACTCGTAAAATAAATCTTTTATTATCGCTTGTACATTATCTCTAACCTTTTACAATCGCTCGCAACGCAATACTCTATTTTTTATTCAAACACAAAAGAACAGCTCTCTTTTGTTTTTCCACTCGGGTAAGAACCCTTCCTTTTCTTCGCTATTTATTAATCATGTTAGTTCTTATTTCAACCACTGGGCATACCGGCCCGCCGTTCTGCGCATGTGACACTTTTCTATGGAACTGTCAAATGTCAACGAACAGCTCGTTACATTATGTTTTATTTAATAAGCAGTCACTGGACATAAACATAATTGGAAGACTATTTCGTAATTCGCGCTGTTTTCGTTTTTGGTTATGTTAAATTATTATTAGCGTGAAAATTTCTCGATTTATATAAATAATTGAATCACTTGTTTAAAACCAGTTATGAATTTTATTAAACACTAGCTGTGCCCTCGGATTCTTTTTAGTAATTTTTGTCATATTTTATCAATTTGTGTATTAACTTTTCCATATAGATATATGTCGTCGCAGACTTTATTTATAGAACTTTTTGAATTCTACAACTTATCAATAGAAAGTATTTAAATATCTCTTACCGTTAAGGCAGTGTTCGTAAAAAAGGGATTGCTCGACCATTTTTTCGTCCACTTTATTTGTAAAATAGGTCACCACGAAGAGCCCTTTTATTTTAACGGGATAATATATAGCCTATGTCCACCCTGAATGTCCATTCTAAATATTGGTGAATGAGTTTTTGATATCGGATGAATAGTTTCGGAGATTACCTCCTTCATCCAAACTTACAAATTTACAAACTAACGTTATATATTAGTATAGATTTGTATAGAAGATAGAATAGATATAGGCTACTAATAACGAGAACTACAGATGTTCTTATCTATAGGTGAGAATATACATAAACTGCTTTATATTCTCATCTGTAGATGAGAACATCTGTAGTTCTCGTAATTAGTGGTGTTAAATAGAACTTCAAAGTGGTCTTAAATAAGTGTTTCATAAATCATGTCATTTCAAAAAGTTAAAGTCAAATTAATAAATAATATAAAAATCCTTATATTTTATCTGTGAGTCACAAAAGTAACATGTTCATTACTTAAACAGCTTCTGCGAGGTAGCTGATTAAATCGCTTTTTCAATGAGTGATTGATTGAAAAAATCCTCTTGTCCGAATATTTCGAGAATCGCTCTGCCGGACTTAAATTACACAGATCCGCGTTCGAGGCTCAGCTCAGCAATTTGCCTAAGATCTCAAGCAGCCGCCTCCGGGCCCCACGAGGAGGGCTCCGGGAGACGCGGACCCTCGGTCGTGAACATCCGCGAGAAGAGCAGCAATCTGGCCGGCCCAGGAGAGCAGCCGACAAGGAAACATTCGGACTTGGAGCGATCGCTAATGATATGAATTTCGACGTTGGTACGAACGACGTCACGATCGCGGTGAAGCCTTATTACGTGGCGAGGCTTATTCGTCAATTAGATTTTTTAATATAATATTTTCATTTAAAAAACGCTAGAATTACATAAGCTCACAAAAAATATAACGCCATCTCTAACTAACTAAATAAACTACACACCATTTCCCCGCAGAGGTAGGTGTCTTTGTCTTAGTAACTAATCATCTTTACAATCAGATACATATCTCAAATAACTGTATCACGCATAACCGGTTAAAATATCATTATCAATCCACAAACAATATAATATCCATCCAAGCCGAGAGCCTTTTATATCTCATGTCGGGAGCTTGAATACTTAGTCTTACTCCATATTTGGTGACCATATATTAAAGTGGACGTTGGCACAGCTTTAACAATGGTCAGTTTAGTCTTTACTCGGATTTTTCTATTCAGTACTAAATTAATTGTACGCTGCTTCTCCGCAGGGGTAGGCAGAGAGCATAGAAAGTCACACTCTTCTGTTTTGTCACCATTTCATAGTTTCATAATTTCTTCCCGTATACATTCTTCAGCTTAAAGCTTTTAACAGGACCTTCCTTCAAATTTTTGTTTATTTATTCATGCAAGATCTTTCGCGGACGTCCTCTGTTTCTGGTGCCTTCAACACCCGCATCATAAATTTTCTTTCCCATCTTCTCTTCGCTCATAAGTTTGCATAAAAAAATCATCTCAGTGATCCTTTCTTTATTCTATCTACTACACTACAGCCAGCATTACATTCACTTCTAACTTGTTCTTTCCTCACTTTACCGAACTATGAAAATCCACACATTCTGCTTAAGCGACTGCATTTCTATCCCCTTCAACGTTCTCTCATTATTTTTTTGCCGATTCCAGACCTCACTTTCATACATTGGACACACAAGAACTCCATTATGAATTACTATCATATACTTCGTATCATTTCAAGGAAAGTAAAAGTCGTCAAAGCCCTGATTTTTCTACCCCTCTGTACAGAGTTGAAACTTGTATCATGATAAGGAAAGAATTAAAAATACTGGATGGCTTCCAGATGAGTTGTCGGCGCAAAGGGTGGAAAGCTGCCTTTTCGCGATTTCAACTCGAATTTTGATGACCAGGCCCTTGTGGCAGCTGTGGAAGAAGACGAATTAGCACCAGGACACCGCATACCGGACACTGGAATCAACCGTCTTCCAAGCAATTGTGAAGCAGTTATTGACTTGATAGTGACATCGCCCCCGAATGATAAATGTGCATAATGAGTTTATTTTTGGCTATATAATAATATAATTTTTTAAAACGCCGTATAATTATGAGTCGACCTATAACTTTGTCTAACTAATTTTGGTAACGTCTTAAATAACCCTTATTCTTGCAAATACTTGCGTAATATAAGCAATACCGCCAATTATAAAGGGTTGATTTCAACATTGTTTTGATTTAATTTTGGTATCCCTAAATTAATCCTAAATACTAATCCTAATATACTTGAGATTTGGCGTAGTAATCCCGAGATAAATAATTGACTACTTTAGTCTTAGCCCATAGCCTGTTGCTCTTTGAGCACCCTTTAATTTATTTATGATATTGACGGAGAAGGAAGGAAGGCTCTCTGGATTCAGCCAAGGACCACCCAAGGCTGTCGAGCTTATGATGACGATGTTTATAATGACGGTTGACACGCCTCCGCTCCATATTAAAGTACTTTAAACAGCTTTAGTCTTTAGTGATTGTGACATTTTGGCTTTGAAGATGTGCTATAGTTTTGCAAATGCTAAAAACCTAGCTGATAAAAAATAAAATAAAAATGATAGCAAAAGAAAATGTAAATAATTTAACAAAGTACAAAATAATAATGATAATGATAAGCCAAGCAAAAGTAAAAACAAAAGAAAAATAACGAAGTAAAAGAAAATAACAATGCATAAAATAAATTTACAGTAGGTACATAAAAGAAAAAAAATGAAAGCATAGAAAAGTAAAATATATAAAAAAAAGAAAAAATATGTAAAACCACCGGTGCATAAAAATAAAACGGTTACATCGTTGCTTTTGGTATTTTTGGTCTTTATTGCGCCCCTGAAACACTGACGTGGTTTGTGTGGAAGTTTGGCACCGCGCCTCGTGCCCTTACTTCGTCTGCGGCGTAGCGAGGAAACCACTTAGCATTAAAAAAATGCCAACCCGCATAGCGAATGTTTAGGGCAAATATGGCAGCTTTTGCTCATAGAATGGCCCTGGGTCTGTGGTGGGTAGCACTCCACTGCCCAACCCAGCTGAATTCGTCTCTTCTTTCACCCTCTTGTTGCTGTCTCTCTTATTGTGTTCAATTACTCAAATAAATGGAATTTTGATGAACATTTCAGATAAGTAGGTACCTGGTTGTGCTCCTATGTCAACCCGGTGGTCTCGATCGCTGTGGACACGGAGACACGTACGCCCTGATTAATTAAACCGTGATCCGAATTAAGCTAACCGCGTGTTTAAGGTTAAACTCAAAGATTTACGTTAGTACTTAAGTATGCGTAATCTATTACCGTTAATGTGTGTGCTTACATACTTCATATGACACTAACTGGCTTTTAAAGCAGAAAATTAATTGATAATAATTGTACACTTAACTGTGAACATAACCTGCATACTTAAGTCATTTTAGACATCAGCGGTATCAAACCAATGCATTAAATAGCTCAACATTGTATTTTTTAATTCATTGTTATCTAGATATTAGGTCCTTACATATGAAATTGACGTTTTGCCGTACTGGCAAATTTGATCTCAAATATCTTCTCTTTGGTTAGGAATTCCAAATCCAAATTACTACAGCTATTTACTCATTTATTTGAGTTTTGAAAATTATAATTCATTTGTTTTTTCCTCAATTGTTTTTTTCTTTGCGTCACTCAAAATGAAAAACTTGAAATATCGCGTTATTTACGAGTATGAGTTCCACCGTGGCACCAGTACTGCAGAAACGGCTCGAAGGATTAATGTTGTGTATGGCGACGGTGCCGCAAAAGAAAACACAGTGCGTTTTTGGTTCCAACGTTTTCGTTCTGGAAATTTCGACCTGCAGAACAAGCCCCGTGGACGGCCGGAGACCAAATTTGATAATGAAGAATTGAAGGCTATTGTGGAAGCGGATCCATCGCAAACCACATCCGAGTTAGCTTCAGGCTGCGGTGTTAGTGATAAAACTGTTTTAATCCACTTGAAGCAAATTGGTAAGGTGAAAAAGCTTGAAAGGTGGGTACCTCACGAATTGAGTGAAGCAAATCAACAAATGCGCGTTGACTGCTGCATTGCATTACTCAACCGGCACAATAATGAAGGATTTTAAATCGAATCATTACCTGTGATGAAAAGTGGATTCTGTACGATAATCGGAAGCGCTCATCGCAATGGCTGAACCCTGCCGAACCAGCCAAACCATGCCCCAAGCGAAAATTGACTCCAAAAAAGTTACTTGTGAGCGTTTGGTGGACTAGTGCTGGTGTCGTTCACTACAGCTTTCTTAAATCTGGCCAGACGATTACGGCAGATGTCTATTGACAGCAACTGCAAACCATGATGGAAAAGCTAGCTGCTAAACAACCGAGGCTGGTTAATCGCTCTAGGCCACTGCTGCTTCATGATAACGCTAGACCACACACTGCACAACAGACGGCTACCAAATTAGAGGAGCTTCAATTGGAATGTCTAAGACATCCACCGTACTCTCGGGACCTTGCCCCAACAGATTAGCATTTTTTTCGAAATTTGGATAACTTCTTGCAAAGGAAAAAATTCAACTCTGATGGGGCAGTCCAAACCGCCTTCAAAGATTTTATTGATTCCCGTCCGAATGGTTTTTTTAGTAAAGGGATCGATGAACTACCTATGAGATGGCAAAAGTGCATAGATAGCAATGGTACATACTTTGATTAAATAAATATATTATAATAAAAAAAATCGGCCTTATGTTCCTCCCATACTAAATGCCAATTTCATATGTAAGGACCTAATATTATAAATAAATAAATATTATCTTTTGAAGTTCACGTGCAATCATGACAATGTTGCTAAAAAAATTATAAATGACAAATAAAGCTGCGCATATGTGGCATATATTTTTTTAAATTAAAATTGCTAGCAGAAGAGGTCCTGAAGACGCAGGACGTCCTTGCTGAAGAATCTGATGCAATGTTTCTGATTCGGTCCCACAATTAGAAGCTGCAGCAAGCAAGATAATCGCCAAGATTTAATTACAAGCTATTTAATTACATAATCAGACTAAGAGCCAGCAACCGCCAGACTTATGTTATGATATCAAACCTGAAAATTTTTCTGAAGTAAAGTTTAACTTACACATTTTTAGTACCTGTATTACCTGTTACCTGCCAAAATCCCCCCAAAATCAAATGTCATAATATCCAAACCTTCATACCTACTACACAGAAAATATTTCAGGTTTGATACTATAATGTAACTCTGGCGGTTGCTGGCTCCTTCTCTAATATGAGGGGTATAAAAACAAAGGCAGCAATACCATCTGTGGTGTTTCTGAGATAAATACAAAAAACCTGTCACTTTTCAAATAAATTTCTCTGGAATCTACGAAACCTGTGTACATTTTATTGGAAATACTTTTTTGAATACACTTGCTACGTAATTTTTTTCATTTATGTACATGTATAAATAAATATTTAACTTTTAAATACGGATACTGCTGTTTTTGACACCAAATAGTGAACATTGCTGCTTTTTATATTTACATTTTTATGATGTTTGAGTCTAAAATCGAAATCATTTCTTACTTAATAATAAAAGCGTAACCGTTCGGTGGCGATTCAGAGTGGCTAGTGAGTCAAATACCAGCGACAATAATTAAGAGGAGTACTTAACAGGCGTTTGGAAATAAGTGCGACCACTTACGCGCGAATTGACGTGAATTTTTGGCGAACTTGTGTAGAATATTCTAGAGACAATTAGTGACATTTTAAGAACGATGAACGATGAAGTTTTGTAATAAATAAACGTTTTCATTGTCTACATGTTTTGTTTGTCTCCTACAATCACGACCGCCGCGACAATTTTTTTTTTAATTGTATAGAAATCTTTCTATGAGAAAATTAGGCATGTGTTTTGATTTATATATATACCAATAGACATCAGAAATCGAATATGTAAAAGTACGTCATTTTTAACGGGTTATGGTTAAAGTAAGTTCAGAAATGAGTCTGCGACAGAGAAACATTAGTGATTTTTTTCCAATTCCTTCGACCCAAATTCTTATTACTTCAATTATTTTGTACTGAAAATTACCTTTAAGGCGTACCTTAACCTTTAAATCTATCTAATAAATTATCTAAATATTTACTCTGAATTCCGCCTAGATAGACCGTCTAATCTACTGCTTCAAGTGCCTCATCTCTATAGCATTAACACTTTTACTAAATACCTTATTTACTAAACATCACAAGTTTCATTTTGTTACATGAATTTGGAAGGATAAAAAAGTCTAATAAAAAACCCTCTAAACATTATATTTCATATTGAATTTTTTAAAATTAATTAGGCGCGACACTTTATGTACAGTGCCGCCTTATTTTATAGTCTTAAAATTAGTTAAAGTAAATTAAATATCAGTGACTACCACAACCAGCCATTTGAGGCATGTTTAAATGTGGACGTCATTCAAAATACAAAACACAGATGGCACTTTATTGCAGCCAAGGGAATCGCAGCTCAGAGGACGCAAGTTAAACAATGAATGTTTACCTAGCCATTGTTATGCAATATGCTCTACCTTTGTTTTGAGTTGCGGAGCTGCCTCAGGGTAGGTATACGCAGATTCCAATCACAGCTGTGCTCGAACTACAAAATCTTCAAGTCCTTGATCCAGGTAGTCTGTGTCTTTATCCCTTCGACATTGATTGCTCATAAATAAACCAAATTTATTTAAGGGTTTACACCACCGTTTGCTCAAATCACAAATAAGCCAAATTTATTTAAAGATTTACGCACCAAAAATACATTAAATTCCAAAAAATTGACGTTACTACTGAAAAAATAAATTTGTTTTTACTATCATTGTTTACGGTATACATTGGTTAATATTTTTCATTAACAAAATATTTGTAAAATTTCAAAATGGTTCAGTTATGTGTTGTCTACAAAGGTCCTTCGTGGCGCACGCAAATTTTGGAGATAATCACGTCGCAAGCATTTGAGAGAAATTAAAAAGTAAAATTATCTTGTTAAATGATGTAACATCTGTAATGTAGCATGTAGAAAAAAATGTTTGTATAAATAAGGTCAGTTTAAAAATAAGTTCATTCAATTCATAATAACAATCAAACGGCGAATTTAATCAAATAAAATATTAGGCTTAATCGTAGATAATTTTATAGGTGCGTGAAATTTGAACAAAATCGGTTAAGTAGATTTTGAGATACCGTCTTCGAAAATCTGAAAAATGAAGTTTCGAGAAAAGCGCAATTCGTGTAAAAAATCACGTAGCACGCTAGTTTCCAATTGCTATAATTTAGTCAATTTTTAGAAATTTTGGATGAGTCGTGACTCAAATTACATATAGAACTTTAAAAGTTTAAGCAAACATTTTTTTATTTATTTAAGGTAGTGTAACGCCTAAATTATTCGTTTAAAACTTTAAAGTGGAGTATAACCGAGACCAAATCGTTTGGGAACTTCCAAATTATTTCTGACGCTCAAAACTAAGGCCCTGCATTTATTTATTATTTATTTATTTATTATTGTCCACACAAAAATATTTACAGGAAGAAATCCAGACGATTTCTCACTTAGGCTAGGCCTGTTCTAGAGAAACCGCCTCACATTTTAATATTATATTTTCTGTGTTTTAAGACAAAATACTAAAAACTATAAATAGCAAAGAAAGAGCAAAAGCAATAAACATCATAAAATAAATCAATATTAAAAAATGGTAGTAATATCAACAGTATTAAAACTATTAAAACAACAGTAAAAAAAAACGGTACAAAATAAATAATTCAAAGGGAACAGTATATAGCATTGCAATTACACTTTTAAAGCGTACTTTATTTAGCCTATTCTGCATTTTTTGCTATGAACCTACCCAATCTGATAACTATAATATCAAATTATTTGTTGGAAAATGACATAAATATATAATTAATCATACCCTTTAGCAACATCTCATGTATAACTTGTAAAATGGCACAAATCGCTCTTTAAGGGTGGATTGCCTAATTTTAAAAAGAAGAAGGCTCTGTATTTTGGCCTAAGTTAATGTATTTACGTTCTGTCTTGTTTTTGCAATTACACTACCACACCAAAGTCACTTGCGTTGATTCGGCGAAGTAACAGGCGTGATCATAAAATATCACATAGGTCATAATATTCGTTCGATTTGGAACAATTTTAATTTTTTTAATTTCCTGTCATCTTTTTTGTGAATGTTAAATACACAAACCTTTTGTATAATTTACTACTGTTGGATGGAAATAACAAAAATATTGACATACATACTTATAATCGTATATTCCGTCAATAAGTTTGCTGTATTTTTTTAAATAAAAGAGACGATCGAAATATATTCATTGATTGAAAATTTTCCTTCTACAATTTAATTTGAATTTTTCATTTACATTTTGAACTTGATTTGCAATTGTTCGGAGAGCTTTTATACGCTTACATTTTTCTCTTTCCTATATTTAGTTTTTCAATGTTCTGCAATGTAAAGATTGTTGGGATCCACTGTATGATTTTGCTTTTCATTTTTCAAAGACTTATTGTATTTTTCTATGTTCTATATACTATTCTATTATATATTCTGTTTCCAAGCCTTCGTTGACTTCTCTTATTTAATATTTATTTGCATTGTGTACTTTCTAAGACTTTATGACCATAATATATCTTGAAAAAAAGTTGAAATATACAATTATTTGGAATGACCTCGCAGGACTATATTTCTGCCTTGATTATGAGTCGAAAAATTGCGACATCAAATTTTGCATTTTTTTTCATATTTCTGACTTTTTTTTGTAAAACGTTGGACTATCATTACAGTAACTTATATCTGATAAGAAAAAATTATTTCCTTTAATATAAAGAAAATAAAATAATAAAAACCTTCGAATTCCAGCTGAAAAATATTCCGATTGGAATTTCTGCAGGGTTTTTATGAATTTTTCGTAATTGATATAAGTTACTGTATTTATTTTATTTTATATTATTTTTTAACATACAGACCGTCAACAGGTCATTGATGACCTTAACAGATAGTCCTTATAGTGACATTAGAGTACAAGTCTGAGTATTTTGTGAACATTTGAATATGATAATATATAATACACTTTTTAAGGTTGGTTAATAATTAATAATGAAAAATAATAAATGATAAAATATATAAATATAAAAATATCGTGGATCAATAAGTAGTTAAATATATATTTTTTTAAATAAAATAATAAAAAGTGTCTTAAAGATAAGGTAATGATAGATCAACGTTTTGTAAAAAATAAGTCAGAAATATTGAGAAAAAAATGCTAACTTTAATGTCGCGTAACTCCATAACTATTGATATCAGATCATGGTTGCTTGAACATTTTCGACTCATAATCAAGACAGAAACATAGTCCTGCGAGGTTATTAATGTTTTCCAAATAACCCTGTTTAATCAGCCATCCATGTGTGCGATCCCTCGGTTATGTTTCCCCCTTTTGGGGTCTTGATTAACTGTTCAATTGAAATGGACCCTACCCTAGTGCGGGGTGGGTGTTTTTTGCACCATAATATATTTCACAAAAAAAAGATACACATACGGGCGGCCCCCGAGGCCCCATGGGCACGATACTTTCTAGTCGTATCTGAGATTCCAGGTTCTATCCCTGATGAGGGCACAATATATTAGTGGTATGTGAATTTCTCAAGCCTGGATGTTTTTGTAATGTGTTTCACTACAGTAATTGGGCCATGAATCCTGTTGTAGCGATCAAAATAAATACGTTTAAGACAAATCAAAAAATACAATATTACGCATAGTGCAGAGCGTTGTTCATAACACCCGAAGAATTTGGTCAGAGTGAAAAATATGAATTCGTTTATCACTCTGACCGGTCATTATGCATAATGCTATATATTCCCATTATTCATAGATCATATTCTTAATTAATCAGACAGGAAGCAAGGCAAATGAAGACAATTATATCTAAAAAAACAAATTATTATTTATTTTTTTTACTTTATTTTATTCGGTCATCCAACAAAGAGACATAATTGCTTGGTAAGGCAAAATACAGAAAAAATAGTTAAATGTCTCCCACAATTAAAAGATGATACAGATACCTAAGACATAATTGTTGATAAGTCAATTTGATATTAATGACGGATAAAATTTCGGACAGTTTCATTTAACCGATTGTTCCTAATTTAACTTTAACATAAACATAAAAGGGTTTGTAATTAATGTAATACGCATGGTCAGGGAGGGGGACGAGTTTCTAGTATCTGCCTCACCATATGACGATACCTGTCATATTTTGTTTTAAAAATATCTGAGCATATGCGTGCGATGGGAGAGGATTTCCTATTATTGGTATGATAAGTTGGAGGGGAAAAGAGGTACTTCTGTCTGGTAGGTCGGAGTGGGAAGTGGAAAGATAGCGAGCTGGTGATTTCAGAAGTATTTATTTATTTATTTATTTTATTTTGGGGAAAATTAACAGCAAATCAACAATCTTAATAAATATGAAATAATGGTTTTTAAAATTATGCCAATTACAAATTTTCCACTGAATACAGTAATTTACTTTAACAGCGAGTGAAGAGGAGTATCAATAAGGTTATGAATTATTTGGAAAAGGAAGGATTGATCTGATAATATTTGCCTGTTTGAAGAGTGTCCAATTTATGAAATTGTATTGAAAATTTTATAGTGATATTTTAGGATTTTCAACCACAAGGCCTAGCAGCAAGCACACACCAATAGGCGCATAACAGTCACTATCAGCCATGATGCGGCCGATAGCGACTGCTATGCGCCTGGGCCTAGCCTTGCCTACCGCGCAGCGACCACCATAGTCAACCACAGGGCCAAGCAGCAAGCAAACGCCAATGGCCGCCGAGCTGCTATTATCGGCTGCGAGCAAGCGAGCAATTGGCGACAGTCAATGCACAAGAGCCAATTGCCGATACCAATGGCTACGTAGCCACCAGCACAGCTGTCCGAGGGGCCTAGTAGTATTAATGATATTATTGCGTAATAATACGCCGTGTCGAGGAGTTCGTTTGAAACCGTTGAGCATCGACCCGAGGTATCGTCGTGTTTAGTCATTCGACTGCGGGGTACCTGGCTAGGCGGTGCTGGAGAAGTATGGCATGGCCGGTGGACTACCGGAGTCTGCATACAAACTGCCGCATTTCCTACGGGACGCGTGAGCGAGCAAGGAAGACTGATAAAGTCTATCCCAAACGCTATTACAAATAAATCATAACATTTTTTTTTCTTTTTTTAATGGTTTACTAGTTTTACTACCTGGCTTTGCACGAGATTTGGATTCTTGTTTACATTCATTTAAATTGCCTTATATTTTACTGAACAATTATGAACAAATTTGATGCTTGTAAGAAAATAAAATGTCAAAAAAAATTTTTTATTCAAAGCGAGTTTTAAAACGTTAAAAAATCTACATGCTTTCTTTAAAACCACTGTTTTTCTTACTGTAAAATATGTTAAAAACAACACGGCATATTATTTTTTGACAGTTCATTTCAAAGCTTCATACGTCGTGATGTAGCGATCTAGTAATAGTTGCATTGACCTAGATACTCTAGATGGAACAAGCTGTGTAAATATCACGACGCCAGAACGCATCACTCAAGTATTTTTGCCGTTTCAGATAAAAAAAAATCCGCGTTGTAATCAAGGTCTTTAAAAATGTAAATGTTCTTTAAAATGATATTCATTTTTACTATTAGTTTCTCGTAAACAAATAAATAAACAATACATACTGAATATGGACTCTGAATACTTCTAACTAGTTCAGAAATTTTAGACGACACAGCGTAGTATTGTAAGAAGTATGATAAGAAGCACTAGAAAAGATAGAAAATGAAACAGGTGAGTTAGTGTATAGACCAATGTGTAAAATGTCGCTGTCGTTACTAAAAAGCCTATAGATACAATAAATGAACAAATAATATTGCAAATTTATTAATCAGTTAGAAAAGACATACAGAAAAATCGAATTAACGAAAAAATATTTAAGCTGCTACCGGGATTCGAACCAACGGACCTCCACTCTATCCGGGAATGGCGAAAATTTTTCGTTAATTTACCAAGCTGCCGTGGCAAAATTGGATAACGCGCCATTCCCGGATTGAATGGAGGTCCGTTGGTTTGAATCGCAGTAGCAACTAAATTTTTTTTTTAAAACCAAATTAATTAATCAATAGAAAGACATACAGAAAAATCTAATCCATATTATTTTATAAAATATTTTGGCTACTACCGGGATTCGAACCCGGGTCACCTCCTTTCCGGGGCCGGTGCTCTGACCACTTAGGAGCCTGTAGATTTCCGTGAATATATCGACCTTATATGTAATTCTCATTTTTATTAATTGATTAATTTTTATTTTTGTCCATAGAGCACTCCACTTTTTTGATACGGTAGTTCAAATTTCTTTGTAATACTACCGCTAGATGGACGCCAGAATTAAACAATTAATTCATTTTATTTGGACACATTTGATACAACCGATTTTAAATTTAAGAACACATTTATATTTGTGAAGTTGTAATTTTTCAGAACAAAGTTCTGCGAAGTTCTTAAAACCAAATTAATTAATCAATTAGAAAGACATACAGAAAAATCTAATATGTACCCTGCGAATTTGACTTTTGTATAATAATTAGGTATATTTAATTCTGTGATGAGACGTCTACATTTTTTAACATATTGATATTTAATATCAAATTTATTAATTAATTAGAAAGACAGACAAGACACAGATATGTTCATATTTCTATGTTTTCTTAAGATAACTGATTATCTGATAGATTATTAGGTAGTCAATAAAAAATAAAAATAAATACTTTTTTTGCAACGGTTTTTATCATTTTATTCGAGTTCTTGAGCCGAATGAATATTTCATAGTCAATAGAAGTTATGGTAATGATAGTTCACTTTTTGCAAAAAATAAGTGGGAAATATTGAAAAAAAAATGCAAATTTTGCTATTATAAATTTTGCTCCATAACTATGATTGGTTTCTTAACATTTTCTACTCATTATTAAGGCAGGAATCCACCTGTAAAGTTTTTACTACTGAGACACCCTGTATGTAATTTTATTTTCGAAGTGTTTTGGCATTCTACCATTTAAAATTTTGCAAATGAAATCATTTTGTTTAGCTTTAGTTCTTGTTTTACGGTGAGTCAAATTAAATCGTTTTTTTTTAAATATCAGAATATATCTTCCTCCTTGGGATGATTCTCATCGCTCTGTTTTTTTATATTAAAAAAATGTACATCTCCTTCGTTACTCAAGGATAAAATAGTGATGCAATATTTAAAATGAGGGGCAATTGAGTGGTAAGCGTTACGAGTAAGACACATTCATTTACCAATGATGATGATAATATCTGCAAAATTACACGTCAGATTTCTGTCAGAAATCAAATATGTTTTAGTAATTTAAATAACAATATAAAAGATTTTGCAAGTAGACGTGATAAGAATGCTATGCCAGGACAAAAGAATTTACTTAGATATTGGCGGAAATCAATGTAATATTTTCCCTTACTAAAAAATACGTTGAAGAGAATTACTATTTTTTAAAAAAAACATTTATTTTCCCTTTGGTACACCTCCGTAATAGTCACGGTTGATTTCTCACATACTACACTTTTCTGTAAAGTTCTCATACTGAATGTTCGCCATTCCATTGTCAATAATTAACGACCCTTTGAACCGAATCATTGATTAAAAAATGTTTTACTAAGGATAATAGAGTTTAATTTTATTTAAAACATGTACATCTCACCTATTCGAGCCTGTTTGGATAATGACCATGTGAAAATTATGTGATTGCTGTCCAAACACTTTTCATGATATTTTTATTTAAATACCTAGCGTCTAGTCCATTCCAAAATGATTAATATGCTTATGTGCGGTTTGTTATAAATGTTTTAAATGAAAATTCAAATACTCGACACTTTCATTCAGGGTTAGTTATAGAATATAGAACACAAATAAACATTGCATAATTACTTTTAATAGAACTGTCACCATAATGTCTACCATTACATCGACAATATTGGTTCCAAAACTTGCAATGAATTATCAATAGCACTCAAATACTAGAGAATATAAAGGCATGATACATGTGTCATACTACCTCATCAAAGTTCTTCCGATTCGAAAGAATATTCATGAATTCAGTTGAAGAAACAAAATTAAATTAA
The DNA here is from genome assembly GCA_016648135.1 of Agrypnia vestita. Taxonomy (NCBI): domain Eukaryota; kingdom Metazoa; phylum Arthropoda; class Insecta; order Trichoptera; family Phryganeidae; genus Agrypnia; species Agrypnia vestita. Next base: position 34,754 of record JADDOH010015118.1, read on the forward strand.
CAGATTATAAAATACAAATTGAGTGATTTTTTTACAAGAATGTGATTAACTATTTTAATTTTTTTAGGGGTCATGTATTTATTTAGAAATGAAATATCTTTAAAGTAGAAAACATTTTTTTTAATCAGATAAGGAACTCGACGGGAATGGAATATTGCGGTCATTTTTTTTAAAATTTCCTATAAAATAATAGTTAAATATGCAACGTGTAACAGAGCTAGTCCACAACACTCTACAGGTAGATTCATGCTTTGATTATGGGTCGAAAATGTTCAAGCAACCATGGACTAATATTATTATATTAGTTAAGGAGATATGAGACATGAAAGTTTGCATTTTTTACAATATTTCTGACTTATTTTTTGTAAAACTTTGGTATATCATTACAGTAACTTATATCTAATATGAAAAATTCATTCCCTTTAATACAAGTTAAATAAAATGATAAAAGCTTTCTAATTAGAATTGGAAAACATTCCAGTTGGAATATTTTCAGGGTTTTTATTATTTTATTTAACTTTTATTGAAACCAATGAATTTTTCGTAATCAATATAAGTAACTGTAATGATACTTCAACGTTATGTAATAAATTAGTCAGATATATTGAGAAAAAAATGCAAACTTTGATATTGCATAACTCAATAACTATTGATCTTAGGTCATGATTGCTTTAACATTTTCGAGTCATAATCAAGGCAGGAATCCACCTGTAAAAAATTGTGGACTAGCTCTGTTACCCTGTATATCTTAAAAAGTGTCAATAAAAAAACTAATAATTTTTCAAAAAATAATAAATATTTATTTATAACGATTAGAACGATTAGAAAGAGTCCGGTGGGTACGTGGGCGTGGTCATTAGACGCAGAATGGGGACCTAATGGAATGTTTTTAAAATATTAATTACATTTTTATAACAATTAATTGCTAAGTCTTCTTAAATATCTAGTTCTTTTTATACAAATGTTTATTAAATCTACGCTACTACTGCAGAAATTGTTGATTTCTCGTTGACCTTCAGTTCTCGCGTGGTCTGCCATTTTTGAATAGATTGTAAAAAAAATTATTCATTAATTTAAAAACTCTAATCAATTCAGAAATATTACGTTCTATTACGTCCCCTCTTCTGCGCCTAATGACCGCGCCCACATACCCACCGGACTCTACACCACCCCACTCCTCACGCTCTCCTTTAATTTTATGTTTAGTATTAAAGCGCCCTTGAGGTGAGTATTCGCGAAAACGGCGCTATATAAGTTATCCAAATATTATTATTATTAGGCCCGGTTGTTTCAAGTTGGATCAAAGTAAGCGTTCGTTTAAAGCATAGATTTTTACTTTCTCCACCAATCAGATGATTCGTTTTCGTAAATATCTATGCTTTAAACGAACGCTTACTTTAATCCAACTTGAAACAACCGGCCCTTGGTAACATAAGTTTAGTATTAGTAACATTACTGAAGATGGTGCCTTAGCATTGAAAACGTTCGAATCGTTATAAATAAATAGTAAAACTCAACACAGTTTCCATTTTTAATAAACATATTTTTAAAAGAAATTAATGTAATTAATCGCATCTTGCTAAAAATTTCAATTTCACAAAAATCACATAATTTCTACCTAAATTTGTACATTGAGTTCATGGTGAGGAGGGTGAGGGAATACCTACATATAACACAAAAAATAGTGTTATACATACCTACATCAACATACAATTTTACACCGCAGTCTATCAGGAGAGTAGCTAAAATAGCAGAGTACTGGCTTAGCATGTGAAAGATGACGGGTTCGATGAAAATAATATACAAGATAAAAGTGAAAATGTAAAAACGCTCTGTTTCTAAAACAGTTTTCGTGACAAACTTTACTGCGGTATACACTGAATAAACAAATCCCATGTTAAAGACTTGAAGAAACAATTTGAAACTGAGCAAAGATGTACTTAGACGTGAAAGCAGCCAACAAACTTTGTGAAAACTAAACAAAAGCCGTTTAAAACAATGAAATGTTTATCAACTACCATACAACCCGTCTCCGTATTAGAATTATTTTACCTCCATATTTTTTACCACAATCTCTGTGGGGTACGATACGGCGCGCGTACATTGTACAATCGAATTCATCCTCCAACGCCGGCAACGTAAACGACGCCACCGCGCAACAAAAGCACGCAATAATACCGTATAATATTCTGTGCATTCAGTTGACTTTGGTATTTTTTCGGTGAAGTGCCGCGTGCTGAACGCGGTCTTTGACTGCTCGGAAGGACAACGGCATGGCTGCCGCTCCGAACGGGCAGTTCAAATCCGGTCGTTCCGATGCGCGAATGTCTGTCGTTGTATCGTTGCTAGACCGAATACCGCGAACTTTTGACGTTCCACAGACGGAAACAAATACCGAACGAACATAACCTCAATGTTATGGATATAGTTGATTCAGTTTTGCTGTGTTGAATGCGCAAATCAGTGTCAGGACGATTGTTTTCGAATGGGCGCGAGTGGGTGAATTCTTCTCAACATTTCTCACTTCGCTGGACCGAATACCGCGAACTTTTGACGTTCCACAGTAGAAACAAACACCGAACGAACATAACCTCAATGTTATGGATTGTATTTGAAAGCGTAGTTCAGTTTTGTTTGTGTTAAATTCGTTAATTAGCGCCAGGAAAGCTTCGACGGTTTTCGGATGGGCGCGAATGGGTGAATTCGTCCCAACGTTTCTCACGTTGGTGTAAGTTTGTTATTGTTCGTAATTCATGCGCGTTCATAAGCTCTGGCCCTGACCGTGGTAGAATGCGCTTTGTAAACGTTCAAGAAACGATAATAAACTCGGACGAAGATCGCGCATGTGCATGTGAATAATTTGTGCTTTGTGAATTATAAACATTCCGAACAGAGCAACAGAGACGAGTTTCACATTTGAAATAGTTATTAGTTCAAATATTTACAGTCTACGTTGTGTTGAAGTGACAAGTGTACCTACTATTCGTGTCGAGCTGAACATACTTGTATCCTCTTGGTGCGTACTATAAACAATCTGTCAATTTTTAAGCGCTTTTTAAATCAACATATTCATCTTAGCTCGCTTCCTCCTTTTCCTACTCCACAAAAATACGTCATTATCGTTACATAAAATCTTTTAAAAAAATTTACATTTTTCTTTAATCCACCACGCTCACGAAACCTATATGAAAAATTGATTTAAAAAATAATACATAATTAGTATCTTAATTAGTATCTACCTACAAGAAATATGAATAAAGAATGAAATGCAAAAATAAATTTAATAAAATTCATTCATTCCTTCCTTCCTTCCCGATGAACTGTTCACATTGTACTGACTAAGATTAACGCTTTGTGCTGTGAAAGTACCTAGTACTAACTTGGCGGTCTCCTGAGAAGAACCCCGAATCACTAGGTCGATAAGTCTAATCGACAAACTTACTTATAAAGACGCGTGTACAATGATTTTGAACTGAACAATGTATGTTTTTATTATATAGAAATTGTTTGAGGTTTAGTTATCTCAAGTATGGATAAATATTTTACTAACGCAACATAATTAAAATCAAGAACAACTTAGAGTCAATATAACATAATAATAGTTATATTGACTCTAGCTTTGCACTTTGCATAAGCATTTAAATTTAGAATGACATGTCATAAATTTTATAAATGATTGCCTCTCAAACACTGACCATGACTATATAGCATAGATAACCTCACAACGACCAAAGCGGAAAAAATCTAATGCAGATAAAATATAAAACAAATCGTTAAAATGTCTAGTTTTATGGCGGGAAGACAGAGAACGGATTTAAAATTCGAGCGCGCGTTCCGATGCTTCCACATTCAAAATCCTTCCAGGCTGTACGTCATAAAATTTACGTGACTGAAAAACGTGATCTATGCACCTGAGCTTTTGTTTCGTCGTATATATTGTACGTGAGGCGACCCGTGCACGAATCACATGCTAGAATTTAAAATTGTGACAATTCTGGTTTTTAAATGTTTTCATGACATTAAAAGATTTTAATCGACGCAAACACTGGAAGCACATTTTCAAAATCGGAACATTTTTTGTTTTCAGATGTTTTGATGTCATTTTAAAAGATACAAATACTTTTGAATATAGCATATTTTCGAAATTAGAACAATTTTAGATTTTCAATAATGACATTTAAAGAAGAAATGACATATCTGTTTAAAATTGAAACAATTTTAAAACATGCAAGCACTATAACATTTTCAAAATTGAAACTTTTGTTTACAAATGTTTTAATGCCATTTTGAAAGATACATAAGTACTAGAAGCAAAGTCGGAAATTTTTTTTCGGAGGTTTCAATATTTAAATATCATTTTAACTGATTTATAAATTCAAAGTTGAAATTTTTTGTATTCGTGAAATAATTTTCGAACATCTGGAATATTTAATCGCAAATATCACATCAGAGTATTTTGATGGTGTAGTGGTCACGATGCTTGCCTAGTAATCTGGTCGTCTGTGGCCCGAGCTCCATTCCAGGACACCACCAAGTTAGTACTATTTTGATAGCACAGCCTTTTAGCTTAGTTTGAAAATAGTAGGAATATTGATGCGACACGTATTACGTGGTTGCGTGTCTATTAAATGAAATAGATGTTCTATTGCATTGAAAATTGAGCCACAAAAAATAATCTTGTTCGTATTATTTCTTCTCGAAATGAAGGATGAAGGTGTTTTGTTAAAAATTTTTGGTTTGTAGTTAATTCAGTTAAAAATTGCTCTCATTGCATTTTTTTATATAAGACTTTTCATTCTGTCACATACATCCTTCTTCTACTTATAACGTGTTGTTATTCTGTAACAGAATAAGGAAATTGCAGACATTATGAATCGACACTTAATCGATTTATCCACCAATGCCTTCAATTCTTTCTTAGACGTTGCCTAAGAACCTAATTTTGTTTAACTTTGACACATATTAACATTCTTTCTTTCCCTCATCATTTTTCCCACGGTTCCTGGGCTTCTTCCGAGCACAATAAGCATTTCCTGGCTTTCACCTTGCTCTGAGATGTATCCAGAAAACTGCATTATTCCTTGTAGGGATGCAGTTGATTCATGTACCAATTTGAAGCTATTGGACTATGGAAGCATTAGTACTTACTTCTCATGGTCCATGTAAACATACTCTCCAACACCACATCGCGAAGTCATTGATCTTTTTTCTCTATTTTGCATAACATCATATACCTTCTCACAAAGAGGTCTATACATAACACTAACTGAATTTTGATTGTTATTACTGAAATAAATATACTGTTTTTGAAGTTTACCATTAACATGCTAATAATTTCATGTCCAACCACATTTTAACAAAATATTGAGTGCTTATGAGTTAAAAATAATATTTTGCACACTTCTTTCTAAAATTCCTATGTTTTTTGTTCCACAAAATAGATCGCTTTTGATTATATATTTAAAAAACATTGTTGAAGTTCAAGATTATATTTGCAAAAGCATGTACCATAATGTATGTATGTGTAGCAATTATACAAAATAAAGCGTTTTTGTTTTCAGTGGTACAAATCTGTGTAATAATAGTTTTACTATTTTAAATATAGTACGACAAATTATTCTGCGAGTTTTAAAATAGACACAACAGACAGGACACATAATTTCTAAAACAATTTCAGTGCGTTCCATTGACGTCTGTCTACATTGTCCGGTGAAAGACAAAATAGCAGTGTTGTATGTCCGTTTTTGTCCGTGCTCACGCCGGCGTGCATGCATGACGCACGGCGAGCCCGCGCCTGCGGAAAACCAGTAAAAACGCACGTGTAAACTTGTGACTTTTTCCCCCCGCGGCCGCGACGCACGTGCAAAGTTTTGTGTCATTTTACGGTGATTTACCGCTTCCTTTTGTGAGTTTTTGCGCCAAAGTGTCTGTTGCTTGGGATTGTGTGGTGAGCATGTCATCAAAACTGGAGCCATGAAGATGAACACGATGCAGGACGTTCAAAACGGAGTCGTGTTGATAAAATGTAAGTGTTTTTCAATGTACTAATTAATCCTTTTTTAATAAACGCAAAATCACTTCTTGGTTACATTTTATATGATTATAATGAAAACAAATAACTTTGTTTCAACCACTAATTTTATTTTTAAACACTCAACATGTTTCAAGACCAAAGATCCCTTCTTCAGGAGGATACTAAGTATGCACACACACACACATATATATATATATATATATATATATATATATATACTTGAAGAAGGAACCTTTGATCTTGAAACGTATTGAATGTTTAAAAATTAAATTAGTGGTTGAACAAAGTTAATTGTTTTAATTATAATCATATTAATTAATGTTTTCTCTAATAGATATGCGTTTTGTGTTATATAAACCTTCATCGATATTCTATATGCAAACTAAGCTTGCATACCTTTACATTTTCAAATGATATTGTTACTTATTTTTTTACATTATCTTGCCATCAGGAATTTATCGGCAGCACTTGACAGATATATAGAAAAATATATAAAATGGTCGTACCTTGGTAATTTTTTTTACAGATTTATTTTCAATATAGTTCACAACATGCAACATCTCACATTAACTTACAAATTACATACGATTATGGATATAAACACGCACCCAATATAGATGAGAAACCATTTTTCATATCGTGAATTATATTTTTATACGAATTCCATTATTTGCATAATAATATGTAATAATAATATGTACAGTCCTGTTGAAAGCTTCAATAAAATCGAAGAGCGTGCATGAGAAGGTGTTTAAATATGGTCGAAGCAAAAGTGGTGGGCCAGGATAGAAAAGTGTAGCACACTATCCTCTCTACCTACACCTGCGGGGAAACGGCGTTATGGTTACTTAGTAGTAAATAAATTAGTAGTAAATTAAAAAAAGATGGCCTGCAAATACGGTAAAAAAATTCAAGATTTAAAAAACAGCAAATTTTAAAAATCTTGCCTTTTAACGGGTGTTAGGGATCGTTTTTCGATTGTTAAAGCGCTTCACCATGTTTTATTATTAAAACTGTTATGTTGCCATCTCGACTCTTTATTTTAATTTCAAAATTCAATTATTTAGTACACCAAAATTACAATATAACATTCACCGCAGTGTTATCACACAAAAAAATCTATCATAGTCAACAAACCTTGATATGTGTGTCATATTCCAAAATTACTGATAATAAATTGAACTTTTTTCCAAAATAATCTGTACTATTAGAGGATTTGAATCCTGGATCTTTCAACAACCATTGACTTATGGTAAAATTATTAATGTTAAAATTACACTAATTTATTTTAGCTACTAATTTTCTTTACTAAATTTTATGTTAGAAGAAGAATAATAGAACGAATGATTACAAAAAATTACAGGTACAGTAAAGGGTACAGGTCGTCCTCCTGATATGAATTCAATGAAACGTAGAGAATCTTTCCTCGAAAAAACATACGGTTCGTATAAATATCCGTAATTATTTACAGTTAAAAATGTCTAACGACCGTAATAACAACCTTAATAATAATAATAATAATTGGATAACTTATGTAGCGCCGTTTTCGCGAATACTCACCTCAAGGGCGCTTTACACGGAAAAATTATTATCTTACAAAACAACTTACTGCTAAAAAAGAAAAAAAACTTATTTACTATTACTTATTCACTAGGTGGCACGCAAGAAATGGAATTAACTCTGTAATTCAAAAAATTACTTAAAAACTCTATGGAATGGAATAAAATGTTGTTTATTTATAGATAAGCTGTATGTAACTCGTCAGTATAGACGGTCCCTTTGCGTGTCGGTTTCTATTTATTACGGAATACCTATTTATTTATTTACATCAAAAAAGAAAAAAATTCTATAAGGTTACTTAAAAAAATACTATAAATTACTTACAGATGTTGCACGAAGTTACGACGGACGGACAGACAACGAAATTATTATAATTGGGATACATAATTATTAATATTTAAGTAATTCTAGATTCTAGCAATACTATTGATCAATAATGTTGATATTCTGCAGGGCCTTTATGCGTCGTTCACACTTTTATTAACGTAATGATAATATTATACAGGGTGTCTGACCATAGCTAGTAGCAAAAACTTCGGGGTAGTCTTCTTCATGCAATTTTGAATAGAAAATATTCTTTACACTTTGGGTGAAATGTCGAAAAGGTGAAATAAGCCACCAAGGTTTTCTTTTTTTCAAAATTTCTTATTTGTTAAAATTATTAAAACCTTGCAGAAATTTGAAAAAAAATGTAAGGTTTTTGTAATTTTATTTGAGTTGTATTTACACTTTTATATCATCTACGCAAAGTTTTTAAATTCATTCTAAATATTTCATGAATATTTCAGTCTAATTATTCATTTTCTTAATTCGCACTAATCTTCGCTGCACTTTTACCCCTCCTGAATAACTTTCTCTCATTTACTGATGTAAGTTACTTAAATCGTTCAGTCCGCACTAGAAAACTTTTCGCTTGTCGATAGGTATCTACTTTCTTGATTACTAGGTATAGCAGGAATCACATACTAATCTGGAAACACGCGCCACACGATTACGCTAGTCTGTGGATTTTCAGGGCGTTAGTCCGCTGTCAACTCTGACACAACTGATTGCGCAGTAGCCGGTCGATCCCTTTTTATAGTTATTGTCGCTTTCTTGATGTTTCCTAGGTTTATGAGAATAACCCAGTCGATTCCATATTAGTGTGGACCATCCTAGAACCTTCTAGTATCTTCCAATTTTAGTGTAAACAGTGGAGAGTGCTGTAATTTTCAAAATATCTAAATATCTAAATTTCAAAATATCTACCAAAAAATAATAGACCTGCCTTTTATACAAATAATAATATAGGGAAACTACTCATAAATGCAAAATATAAAGATAATATAATTAACAATTCAGATATTTATAAATTGTCGTGTAAAGATTGTACAGCGTTTTATATTGGAAAAACCGTTTGAAATTTCAATGTAAGAGTTAAAGAACATTTAAGATGTCTGAATAATCATGGTTTTTCTGAATTTGCAAATCATTTATTAGAATATGATCACGGTTTTGATAAAAATGTAGGACTTTCTATTTTACACATAAATAATTTTGGTCTGAAATTGAATAATTTAGAATCGTTAGAAATTAGTAAAGCAATAGTAAACAAAATATTATTAATAATCAACTGAATTTGACTTCTAGCCCAATTCTTAATATTTTTCCAATAATTGCGAGTAATCAAGAACTTCAGTAATAATTATATATTTTTAAAATAATTTTTCAAATAATTTGGAAAAACAAGGAACAAAAGACATTTCATTCGAATTTTTTGACACCTATACAGCACCCTGATGATGGAATGGTAATTTCTGAAACTTGTTGGTGAAAAAATCTCACATAAAAGTAGATATATACAAATAAAATAATCAATATTTTTTACAATATTTTCGCTTTTGTCTGATTTTAAGTAAATGAATTGTATATAAAGTAGATGTTTTTGGATTTATTTCAATAAACACTATTGAATTATTAGTGTTATACGACGCAGATATACCGGTCATATGTATGTACATATTTGTCAAACCAGATATTGTTCTATTTTCAAGACGGATCGGTGTTAATTACGACACGATCTTACAACGTACGGTAAGATGAACTTAATTTCAAAGTAAATCATCGTTCATTCTTATGAAATCCGGTTTAAGGAAAGCTCTGAGTGACAGATAGTTAAGCCATGTATTCACTAGGGGACAAATTGTCCCTCAACAGCATGCGCGGCATAGAGTCTACGTGACGTTGCAACGTCGTGCACTGTTCCGCGACCTCGCGCACAACATAGCGCGGCATTTCTACGTGCCGTGGCAACGTTGCCATGCGCACGATACCCGAGCGTACTCACTGCAACATTCCGCGGAGCGTCAGTACCACGTGGTATGTAAACAAGTGAATACGCATGCGCTGCATCTGTCAAGATGACAATGCGGGGAAACGAAATCGTTCTCGAACTCGTCGAGCTGTATCGATCGAAGATCGCATAGAATGTCCGTCCTTCTTTCTCTTTGCAGTAAATAATTTCGCATTCTCCTCTTTTTTCTCCTCTTACTTTTCGATAAACTCATTAACATAAACAGATACGCGGCTATCATCATAACCTCATAGGGCGATATATTTCCGCGACGTCTGGAAAACAATAATTATTTGCAAAAAGGACCTTGTTTTTAATAATATTCAATTTACTACAGTAAAACCTCGTTAATTTGAAATTGCGACCCAAAAAAACATTTCGAATTGCGCGGAACCCCGTTTTCGCCAAATGTGATACCGCAGCTATCATCCATAACCTCATCGGATGACATTTCCGCGACAAGATATGCGATGCGAGTCCCGGTGTGTGCACGTCAATTGACCGCGTCATTGTCCCCGAAGCATGAGCGTAGATGTTGATGCGACATGTCGAGCGGAATGTTTCGCGATTTGTCCCCTAGTGAATACATGGCTTTAGCTGTCAGATTGACGCCGCACGGAAACAAAACAGTAATCGATGCATTTATCGGTGATTATTACTAATTACTTAATTACATTGTTTAGCTTTCCAAATTGTGTACTCAATCAAATTGATAATCAGTTATTACAAGTACAATAATTTAATGGTTGTTTGTAATGATACTATTCAAAAAAAATTATATAATTTTGAAAACATGATCTTCTTTCCGTAACCCACAGAATATGTTTCAACAAACTTTGAAAATACGGCGTAAAAATAAACAGTTTTTTTTAACGTTATTCAGTTACGTTAGAGTTATATTTTCACTCCTTTTTTAAAAAGAAGAGTTCGATACTGAGATTGCAATATGGCCTTTTTTCAATAGACACAAATTTACTGGAAAGCATAAATGATGTAAAATAATCGATTGTTTTTTTTATGTATTAAAAGAAGTACAATTTACACCCCGATACAATGCCTAACGTGACTACATTTGCTTTAATGCCATACATACCTACATTTGCCTTAATGCCTTATGTACCTACACTTGCTTCAATGCCTTACGCACCTACATTTGCCTTTATGCCTTACGTACCTACACTTGCTTTAATGCCTTACGTACCTACACTTGCCTTAATGCCTTACGTACCTACACTTGCCTTAATGCCTTACGTACCTACACTTGCCTTAATACTTTACGTACCTACACTTGCTTTAATGCCTTACTTATCTACACTTACTTTAATACCTTACGTACACACTTATCCACAATGACTTATCCTTATCCAAATAACTGTACTTAATTCCGTAGTATACTATATATTATATAACACATTATTTTATAATAACTATACGTAAGGCATATTAAGCCGCATAAACTAAGGCATTACAATAATTTTCTCTGGTTTGTAAGTAAATTTCCAGATACTTTTTCTTACGCAAAATTACACTTGAACGACTGTAGAATATCTTTTCATTTACATCACGTCTTCAAGAACTTTGAAGATTTGAAAAGTTTTATCTAAGTGAAATAATTCCTGTTGCCGTACATCTTGGCCCTTTAAAATTTTTAGGGTTTGTGGGCTCTAACGCTGATTTTAATGATGTTAATCTTACGAATTTTGAATTTCTCACGTCTTCCATTATAGACTGGAAGGGAAAATTATTCAAAAGGATTTTTTTTTTTGCATTACCTCATGAATTTAGAGTTATACAGGTATCCCATAAGTAAACATCATCCCTTAGAAGGCAGACAGGCGAAACACATGAGTGACCAAAATATCAAAATATGTCCTTCGTAAAAAAAATAGTTACTTTTCGAGATATTTGCGCATTTATAAATCGACATAATAGATCAGATTTTCAATGCCACAGCTACAAAATTCCATATTCTAAGATTTTAATTTTTGCTACGTAACCACGAATAGCCATTCCATTGATTACATCCAAAATAAACTCAAACTGCTATACATTTGAAAAATAAAAAATTTCTCGATTCATTAGTTAATTTTTTCTTACTAGCTAACTTCGTTATTAGATTCTTAATACTGTAAAAAATATACCACGATAACCTGAAAAATAATTTTTAAAAATTGGTCATCCAGTATAGTTATTGAAATAGTTATAACATTTGCTACGTTTTAATTTTTTTTAAAAGTTATTTTACTGCAAAAAAAGCTCATTATGAAATTATTTAAACAATTAGAAATTCGAATGATACCATTGGATAAATTAATGTGACAGATATTTATTTTAAATAAAACAACGGCATCTTCTTTCTACAGATTGCTTTTACAGACTGATTATAATAAAAATTGCTTTGACGATGATCTAGATACTCCACTAAAGCCTTTATTGTGACAGTTTCACCCTAAGGTAAAATTTTGAAAAGTAGATAACCTCTACATCCATCCGATATAAATGATAAAAAATATCTGCATTGCGCAAAATGTTAACATTGAACAACCCTTAAATCATTAACAAGGAAATAAATTAAATGAAAGAATAGATAATACTAAAGATGTATTGATCGAATACCATAAATATTGAAACATCATCCGCTGAATATCAATCAAAATTTAAGCAATCAATCCACTAAGAATTCGTTACGACTCAATCGAACAAAAGGTTGTATTTCTTGTGACCTTTGAAAATGTTATCCAACCGCTATTTTTTATTATTGTTACGTTATGATTCATCCTTTCTATATCTAATATTTACTTTGAAACCCTTCTAGGTACTTTTATAAATATTTGAAAATTTCCCGAATACACTACGCCTGTTTTCTTTCCATGGCCATCGGAATGAAACTACGATACGGATGCTCGTAAAGTCTGCTATTTGTGTGGGCGGCTTCGAGGTATTTCTACCGGCGCTTGTTTCGTCCATTCTTAATACAATTCTGCAGTACACATCACACGTATTTACAGCGGTGCGCAAAATTCTGAGGACGCCTCATCATACAGAACGTCTTTAGTACGATGAGTTTGTGTTTTATTTTTCCGAATTTCGGGTACAACGCCATATTATAGACTCATATTACTCGAAGCAATCCTAATATAGATGATCCGTGGATGCTTCCCAAATTGACACATTTCCAATTGTTTATATTCTAACCTAAAAATTAAACGTCAAAAATGTACTTGCCAGCAGAATAAATAAAATAAAAATTTCGATGCATCTCGTTTTAAAGTGACTCCATTTTTAAATAATGTATTATACAGGGTTATTTGTAAAACATTAATAACCTCGCAGGACTATATTCCTGCCTCGATTATGAGTCGAAAATGTTCAAGCTATTATGACCTAATATCAATAGTTATGGAGGCATGCGACATCAAAGTTTGCATTTTTTTCAATATTTCTGACTTATTTTTTGTAAAAGGTTGGAATATCATTACATTAACTCATATCGATTACGAAAAATTCATTCGTTCCAATACAAGTTAAATAAAAATGATAAAAACCCTAAAAAAATTCCAATTGTAATGTTTTCCAATTGGAATTCTAAGGTTTTTATTTTTTTATTTGACTTGTATTAAAGGGAATGAATTTTTCATATTCGATATAAGTTACTGTAATGATAGTCCAACGTTGTACAAAAAATAAGTCAGAAATATTGGGAAAAAATGCAAACTTTGATGTCGAATATCTCCTTAACTATTGATATTAGGTCATAATAGCTTGAACATTTTCGACTCATAATCAAGGTAGGAATATATTCCTGCGAGATTATTAATATTTTACAAATAACCCTGTATAATATTTCTACATTTCTGTATTTTAAGATAATCTGTACCTTCACATTTTCCTTTAAAAAAAAACATTCGATTAATTTTTGAAGCTGGCAATGGAAAGAGATATTTTGATGTTGAAAATTTTTAGAATATGGTACCTACTATGATATTTAAATGATTTTGACATCAATTGATCCATTTGTCTCACTCACTCCACTTACTACCTCTTAAAAATATACCTACGTGAAAAAATGATCGATTTAATCTTATTCAAAACCAAAATAAATAAATTTGAACAACGCTTCGGTGTTGAATGGTGAACTTTTTCTTGTTCACCATTCTTCTCTGATATTGAAACTCCCCCACCGTAACGCGGAGCTTTTTCAACTCACCGGCTGTTGTACTCGCACAGAAGAGCTCCGCCCATCCGAATTGCCTATGAAATATTCCAGTGCCTTCCTTTACCTGGGTGGACCTCTTGTTATGGGTTTTTAATATGGTTTACTAATAAGGCAACAGGTGGTGCTCGGTTAACGCTCCGCGCCGAACATTTCAACTGAAGCGCGGTGGACTCGTCCTCGTGGCCTTGGTGGCGCGAGTCCTGCTGAGAAATAATAATTACTCCTCTCTTAGCCTTTTTATTAAACTGTGCCCACATACACCATGTGCCCTTACATTTTGTACGTATTACCGTAACATTGTACACTACGTCAATTTCGACGTGATTTATTTATTTATTTATTTAAGGAAAACTAACATTACAAATAAAAATCGTGAGCCCAGTGAGCATGACACTGGCTTCTCGCACCGAGTGGGTTCAATTCCCGATGAGGTCACAATTAACCTGCGTTCTTTACTCAAGCCTGGGTGTTCTGTGATGTGTTTCGATTCTGTAATTGGGCCTCTTGACCTGTTGAAGTGTAAAATAAAAAATATATTAAACAGTACAGAGACCATCTAACGAGTTTCCACAAAATGAATAAGTTATGTATTAAAATATAACAAGAATAACTTAACAGTATACAAAAAAATTAAATGTTTAAGTTATTTTGTTTAAGTTTAAGTTATACAACAAACCATGGGAGTCAAAGAGTAAAAAGAGGAATGGGAAGGAAAGGATAGATCTAATTAGTAAAAAGAGGAAAACACAAGAAGAAAATAAAAGATCAAAAGCAATATAGCCTAAAGATATGTGAGCAATACATCTGCATATACGGTGTGTCCGGTGACCGATGTCGGATATCTATCCATGTAGAGGTCCTATAAATGTCAAAGAGATCTAATTTAAAAGATAAAATAATAAGGATCAATATTACGTTAAGTATTTAGCCAAAATTTAAAAAAAGAGACCGTAAATAAAATAGTTCAAAAAAATTACGAAAAAAAACATGTTTTTTTTAGACGTTTTGTTTATACTACTAAAGGCTCCGAACCGGTCACTCACCGGACACAATGTATATAAAATAAGTACTTATATTATTTTTAAATAACTTCATCCAAAGTGACCAACCATTAAATCAAAGCCAATATTTCTTATTTCAATATTACGTAGGTTGCTTAGTTTGCGTAATAGTCCAAAAATATGTATTACTTTTTTGAAGCATGTAGTTACATTAAGTTAAATAGTGGTTCATTTCATGTGAAATCGAGTGTCCTTGACAACTTCAGATATTTTTTTATTATTTTATCCAAGATAACCCCGTTAGTGTGAAGCTCATAACAATTTTTATTTTATTTTTGTCTGCCACCTTCTTAGTTCTAAACTCTTTTTTTTTCGCAGCGACAGGCAAACGCGGGGCTTTACAGAGGTTTTGAAAAAAATATTGTTTTCTTCCCTCAAAAGACAAATGGTTCCGAATTTCAATAACAAAAAGAAGACACAAAAGTTATAATAGAAATTATAGAAAATATTTATAAACCATGACTCAAATGAACTTGACAAATTCAGGAACATAATCATCGATTTTTATGACCTTTTAAGGTGACTGGGTGTTGGAATAATATATTTTTCATTATATCTATGGCTAGTTGATTTTACCACTATGAATATAATTAATGTCTGGGTTAGTGCATCTTTCTGCCTTTTTTGGAATCAAAGTTTGAAAAGATTCAATTTTTGCTTAAGTATATGTATGGTACTGTACGTTTCATTTTATGGTTGAGAAATTCATGCAAATGTATAGATTCACACATATAATGGAATCTGTAACTTACAAAAAGTTTGATTAAAAAACTTACAGTTTACAACGGAGCCTAATTCTGTCCTAAAGAGTCTTCTTCTTCTTCTGCTTGTGTTGGGACTGCGTCCTGTTGTTTCTCGGCTCCTTTTTTGTATTATTATTAATATTTTTATTTACCCCTCAACAGCCCTAAAGGCCCAATTTCAGAAGTGAAACATGTCACAAAACACCCAAGCTTTAGTAAATCACATAGATTAATTATGACCTCACCGGGAATCGAACCTGAAACCCTCGGTATGAGAAGCCAGTGTCATACCCACTGGGCTACGGGGGCTGTTCCTGGGATTATGGATGGTAAGCTGTCCTTCCATCGCTTTCGTGGTCATTCTGGTCTGCTGCCTATAGGGATCTCGTTTTTCGCTATTCTTAATACTTTTGTCGAATCCGCTCTGTCCACGTGGTCGTTCCAATATCGCCTTCTAATTCTCCTCCATCGCATCACATCTTTGACATCGCACATTTTCCGAATTTTGGAGTTTCGTACCCTGTCTGATGATTACTTCCGCGATGGGTAGTTGAGTTTTCATTCAGTAATCGGGTGTCATCATCCTAAAGACTTACTTTTCCAAATTTTCTTAGATCGGTCAAGCTATGTAGGACTGTACGCAAAACTATTTTTTTTTTTGGTAGGGTATGACAATTCAGATAAGTACATGACTCTCTACTGTTAGAAAGAATACATACACAAATAAGTCATATAATACATACAGATATCTTCTGGTTGCGACTAAAGAATCTTGCTCTACGAGATTGTGGTGACCGTGCACAGTGGCAATTGATCATTTCCTGATATGCAGGTCCAACCTGCTAAAATGGCCATGCCTGGTGGAAGGGCTATCTCTATGCTGAACTGCACCGCAAGGAATATTGACACGTGATGCCAGATAAGCGAGATCCAGTTTACAAGTGATGTACTGTTTTGGTTTATTATATTATTTTCTACATGTTCTCCTGTTGCAACATCATGTTTCTTTCTATTCCGGTTTTTATTACGTTTTTGAACTCGTCTCGAACCTTTCGTTTGTTTAGACTTAGATTTTTTTTTGAAAACTGATTTTCTTTGGGTACTCAAAGATTCACGAATTCTTAATTTACCTCGATTTACGAACTTAATCCGTTGCGGAAGACCGTTAGAAAACCGAATATAATTTTCCTATAAGAAGTAATGTAGTATATGTGGGGTATAAAAGCAAAGGCAGCAATATAATTTTTTTTATTTTGAATGCAGTCACCGAGGATTACTAATTTAAAATGTACTGAATTCTAAATTTTATGTATCTATCCCTTCCAAAATCATGTTTCCTATAAATTTTAAAGCT
Organism: Agrypnia vestita; assembly: GCA_016648135.1. NCBI lineage: Eukaryota > Metazoa > Arthropoda > Insecta > Trichoptera > Phryganeidae > Agrypnia > Agrypnia vestita. Next base: position 52,054 of record JADDOH010015118.1, read on the forward strand.
ACGTTTCCCATAAATCTCTAATTCAGCACATTATAAATTAGTAATCCTCGATAACAACATTATTTTTTTTTTGAATATTGCTTGCTCCCTTTGCTTTTATACCGCACACATTATGAATTGGATTAATTCCTTCCAGACCCTCAAAAATATACATTTCGGTAAAGTAACAAATATATTAAATAAATGAAAAATAAACTGCACTTTACCTGATTTGAGGAGAGCTGATGACGTAAGAGGAAGATGGAGAGGAAGAGAAATGTTATTATTTGAAAGGGAGTCACGTCATCTGATTGTCCTTATAGGGTCTTTTCTTTAAAAAAATCTTCATTGCGTTTAGCTTTAAAAGCAATGAAGATTTTAAATTTTTTTACATACATAATTTTTTATTTAAAACAGAGCTTTAAATAAAAAATTATGTATGTAAAAATAAATTTAATTTTTTTCTATCCAGAAGCAATCAATAATTTTTAGGTATGTCAAAAACGTTAACTAAACTTAATTTTAATTAATTATTATTTAAAACATCACTTCTGGCATTAAACATATACATAATATTACACTTTTTTTTTGTTTTTTTTTTTATTTGCTTAATTTATCCCGAATTCAATTTAAAAATAGCTAGGTACCTAAGTTAATAAAAAAAAGGTTGCTCAATTTTTTCCGAGTTTAAATTATGCTGGATTTATTTATTTATAGCATTTGAAGTAAAATATTTTAAAACATGACGCATGTTAGAATTTGTTGCATATTTTCACTTTTCAATTATTCATTGATTTTTTCACATTTTATTAACGATACGAGATATCAGCATGTTTGCGTATCGCATTTCATCATGTTATATTGTGTGTTACAAAAAATGCGTTCCAGCAGCGAGTGGATACTTTGCAAAGAAAACAAAAAGATAGCGCTTTTTATGAGTTTGCATTAACATGTGGAATAAACATGCCTAAATGTGTTTTCAGACTGTCTGTGTGTGTGTCTACGTCAGTGATGATCACGATGACTTGGATTTAGGTTATGATACTGAAGACGGTGCTATAAAAAGTAGATTGGCTGTTGTCACTAGGCTTTATTCATCTCAACTACAGACGAATCACCTGGGAAAAAATCTGTTTAATATTTCAGAAGCATTCTAAATTACATTTTTTGATTTGCGTTACTCTTTTGTTCTGAATATTATTTACAATTTTTTTATCATAAAGCCATTATTTATTTTTAATTTACCATTAAAAGTGTATTGTGTAATTATATCATATTCAAAATGTTCATACAATCTTCATACTTTGTATACTAGGACCATTTATTAGGGTCAATAATTGCCTGTTGAAGGTCTATTTCTTAAAAAATAAAATAAAATTCTTTAAATAAATATTAAAAAAACAATACATTTTTGTTTAAAACTAAGCCCACTTTATCAATTACAAGTGTCTTCGGCCTGCTCTTGCGATATGCTATATTTAGTGTATCAACGAAGAGTGATCGTGTAAGATTATGTAAATAAATTAATTGATTTTATGTGTTCTACGGGTTCAGATTACTGTCAAGAAAATGGATGTTGTGTAGGAGTGACTTTTTTAATGAAGATCGGGTTTCCGCAATTAACCTACTAATACTGCAGAAGACTTTCAATGGAGTCTCTTGAACCATGACAAGGGGACCCTGAAACTGCCCTCATTTAAAAAGTTTATCTATCAATATAGATAGTATATTGGCCAAATTAAGATAAAACATTTCTGAAAAATTGACCTTGTAAATATTTCGGCTGAGTTCTTTTCTTTAACCCTAATCCATAACATTTTCTTCAAACGGCGGCTATTCAAAATTTAAAAAAATGTAATTTTGCCTTCCTATTATGCAATATTTTTTTTGGGAACATTAATGGCATACAACTATATTCCCAATAAAGCAAGTACCATGGCCATTATCACGATTTTTATGTGTTTTATTTAATTTTAAATTTCCATATTAAAAACACCCCTTATTTAAAAAAAAAAAAACAGATTCATTTATCACCTGGTTATTCCGCAACCCGGTTAATCGATTAACAACATGATGTTAACGAATACGAATAATTGGGATTAAGTGTCTGAATTAATATTTTTGTAAGAATGATATTTTGTAAATTGTAAATATCATCAGGAATCCAACCCTAAATCCCCGGTATTGTATATATATATATATATATATATATCAATGCCGTGTCCACTAAACTACGCCAACGCTAACTACGCCAAATCAAGTTACAGATATTGATTGTAAAACTGTTATTTTAACTGGTTACACATATTACTGTTATTCGAGATTTGTATCTGACATTCTGTGCTATTCTAAAAATAGCAATATTGGGATGTCAGATGTTTATCCCAACACTAAATACATGAAAATAAAAATGAAACATAAAAGAGGGAGAAAGAAGTACATGACGGTTATCCGTCAAATGTCAAAATCGATAGAGTCCAACAATATATCAATTTTCTATGGCCCAAATCGATAATGATAATTTTGCCATAATTTCACATCAGGACGCTGTGGGAGAAGAAGTTAATAAGTGCGTATGAAATAATCTTTTTTCTTTAGGCTTTAAATACAGCATTCGTACTTATTTGATGTAATTTTAGTCGAAACATGAGAATTGTGAGGTTACGTTTGCGTCAGAACCCAGCTGTCAGATCAGACCGGAGAAATCGGATTTCGCAAATAAAGGCATTTACTTTGAGAGAGATACATACGTGAAAATATACAAATCTTCTTATTTAAGTACTGCGAACACCGAATACCGTCCTATATCTACGTCTCGTTTATTTTTTATATTAATTTTCGTCTATTAAGTGTTGCGATAAAGATCTGACATCCCCATATTGCTATTTTCAGGATAGCACAGAGTATTGGTGAAATATAATTGAGATTTGACAGTTGTCTATTGCAGATGGTTGCCCGCCGAATTGCGAAAAATCAGTTACCACACATCGATACAATCAGTTACTGTGCAACCGGTTAAATAACCATCACTAGTTGCATATATCGAATTGAATCACGAGTAGTTTACGATTTGGAAGAGTCCATCAGCACATTATTGGCTACTTGAGAGAGGTGCTTCTTCTCGGGCGGGAACTGTTTATTTATTCTGGAAACTATTTTTGAAAAAGAAAGAGAAATTAGCATATTTCACAATTTATACAACGGACCGCCCGTAACTCTTTCGACTGGCCTCTGATGGATGGTCATTATGAATGCTGATGGCCAAATATTAGAGGGAACACTATTTTTGATCTGCGTACGTAATTGAATTTAATAGGAACGTACTTTTTTCTGCCTGTAGATATTAAAATTGGACCATGTAAAAATAGCACATGTTTTTAATACGTAATTTATATGACTAAGTGTTTTGAGTGTGTGAAACTGTATATTCTTTTCCTATTAATAACTTGTGAGTGTAATATATAAAGATCGTTCTGCTAATATTTCTAATAGATTGATGTTAATATATTTTATGTAGACTACCCATCAAAAATGACGTACTTTTATTCAGTTAAGACTATGAGAACAGTGCTATCTATAGTGGCGTCTTGATAACGTTAGTAATGGATATATGTAATTAAATAGAGCATTGTGTTTTTTGCTCCCTATACCTCATTAGTTAGTGACGGACATTGTTACGTAGAGAATTATATATTTTGATTAGTGAGGAATACCAATGCTATATGCGATATATTAATGGATACACTTATTAGTTTAAATTTTCATTAAACTTAAATATTTAAAAAAATCTAATTCAGAGTATTTTACTAAAAAAGCATTTAGTGAATGTTTTCATTTTATTTAATAACAATTTTGAAGTAATACTTATTTTGAAAGCGGAATGAGATTAGCTATTGGACCTCGAAATTATTATTATTGGGGGTATTTAATAATCTACATTATAGAAGCCTATATATTACAGGTACACTTTGGATCGTGTACATAATTCGTTTTGGAAACATGTTCATAGTCAAAGTCAATTTCCCGTAAGAAATAATGGAAACTCGGGTCATTCCACAACCCAAAAGTTCTTTCCGGAATTATGATTCATTATGGTAGTCGATGCTCTGGCATTCGCAAGATGTGTCCAAGATACCTCAATTGAGATCTTACAAAGTATAAGTAGAAGCATACACCAACGGTGTGCAGTCGGTTTCTAGTTAATTAGTCTCAGTTTTGTAGTTAAGAGGTGTTTCTATGAATTACTCGAAATAAAACATGTATCTCGAGATGTATCTATCATAATTTTTCTCAAATTATTTAGATTTTGATACATCGTAATATTTTTTTTTACTTCCTTTATCCTACTCGTGGCGTCTGCTTGCTTGCTTGCCTGCTTGCCGTCGAAAAACTTTGGATCGATTTTTGACCCTTTTCCCGTGATCCAATCGAGCTGAAACTTTGCAAGCAGACTCGTGGCGACGATCAAGAAGATCTATCAAATTTTCGTTAAAAAAAAAAAATTATAGTATAATTTTGGATTTTTCACATTTTTAATGGTTTTTTCATAACAAGTTGTATGGAGATTCCTACGCCTCTGAGTAGACATCGAACCTAGAAATGAGAGGGAATATGTAAAAATGGTTTGTTTAACTAATCGTTACGTTTTTAATTTTAATTTTATTTTATTTGGTCATCACAGCACTACATAATTTCTTAGTAAGACATAAACCTACTCTAAAAAATATTCATTGTCTTCCACAATTAAGGATTCACCCAGATAAACACTTATAATTAAAGACAATTTGATATAATGATAGATGACATTAACCAATGTTACAGATTCATTGTAACTGACGAATTGTGGTCTAATGTAATAAGCGAGTAAATCATTACGTAATGCATTAATGCACATCGGTCAGGGATCAGAAGGTTTCTAATACTACTCTTCCCATCATATTCCTGTCACGTTACCATTATTTTATTTTTGGCCATTTTTTTTGCCGTGGAAAGTGTAATCCGGTTTCGAGATGGATTGATTCTACAATAAGTGGACATCCTTGTAAGGAAAGAATTCTGGAAGGGAGAAATAGGAGTTTCAACCTCCTATTCGGGACCGTAATTTCTTCTTTCCAGGACTTGTGCGTGATCGAACCTCCTTACTGCGTGCATCAATCCTGACGTATAACATATCGTGCGTGTTAACTCCATGCTATGAATGTATTGCATTAATCGTTTGTGATGCTGCGACCACCCAAACGAACTTTTTATCATATGCTATGTATTATTTTTCAAACTTTTATCCCTATTTATACGTAACCTTTTGTCTTCTACATCGCTAAGCTTGGGTTACCTTCTTAAACAAATTTATCCGCATCGACACACACAATCGCGGATGCGCATTACGTACTGTCCTTCGACACCGCCGCGCGATGGGTAAATTTCCCGCCTACCTATCAAGACAGCCGCGAGGCTCGCGTTCGGGTGGCGTTATGCAATGCCGGCCCAAAATGGCGGGTCACGGCGGTGCCTAGTGAATCATGACAGTTGTGTACATTGTTACGCGGTTATGCCCGTTTAATTTATTAATGAAATCACCGGGAAACACGTTTCCTGTGATGTACGTCGGACTGCCCAGGGCTGTCCAACCACCCATCTCGTTGTTTATTCAACAGCCCCGTCTTCCAATTTCTCTAAGAGGCCGGACTGCCTGTGCGCTGATGGTACACACACGTTTTTCAGAGGCTTTCGAAAAATTTTATGCAATTTCTATTCTTTTTGTTTTGTTATGGTCGTAAAGCCTTTAAAAGTATACATTTACAAATAAATAAAATTCACAAAAAAAGTTAACAGAAAGAGAACTTCGGTTAACAGATTATGTAAAAGAATAAAACAAGGCAAAATTATACAGTACATATAAAAATACACCCAAATTAATATGTCACACTACATATTAGTAATAACTACACCCAAAATCAGTCATTGATCCCAATAAATCTAAAATGTATGAAATATAACAACGTTTTCCAAATTGAGTTTGATTAAATAGTATATATTTTATTACTCGAGTTTCAAGAGTAGAAGAAACTTAACGTATAAAAAATATAATATTTTATTCAACTCATGTATAGTTATATCCTAGATTCAAGGTTTATATTACGGTCGTTTGACTAATTTAGGTATTGAAACAATAGATATTCTCGATGTTTCACTTTGTTATAGAGTTATCATATTGTTGTTATAGAGTAGATTCTCAAAATGGTCAACATCTATACGGTCCTTAATAAATATCCGTCATTACAATACCTAAATAGTTATACTCGATCCATTTTAATGATCATCATGAATAATCTCTAAGATATTAACACCAATTCTATTAATAATATAATGTAATCTTCTTCGTTTTTATATTTAATAAAATAACAATAACTGGCAATGGGCAACCAGTAACTAGAAAAAGACAATTGGGAATAACAAATAGCAACGGGCAACTGGCATCGAGCAATTGAAAATATACAACTATTAACAAGAAATTATTAATAAGCAACTTACAAACAGTAATGGAGTAACACGCAACTGGCGAACAGCATCTAGCAAAATGCAACATGCAACCAGCAACAGGTAACTGAAAATAAACAACGTCCAACGAGCAACATGGAGCGAGTAACTGGCATCTAGCAACCCGCAACTTTCGATAAGCGACTAGCAACCAGGAACAGGCAACTGAAAATAAGCAACGTTCAGCGGGTAACTAGCATTTAACAACAAACAACCGGCGATAAGCATCTAGCAATGAGCAAAAAAATTTATGCAACCAGCAACTGAAAACATGCAACATACAACTAGCAACATGCAGCGGGTAACTAGCGTCAAGCATTTGCAATACTGAATTAGCCACAGGGAACTTGCAACAAGCAGCAACCGACAACACCCAAAACTCGTACAATATTACGCAAATAAATTAATTATTTTCTCGCAATAATCGTACGTCACAGAATATAACAGGATATCTTTTTTTTGTTTTATGTTGCCATACGACACATGAATATATGTAGGATTAAAAAAAATCTGTGACACGTACTAAAACGTATTAAAAAATTGTAACGTATTTTTAAATACCCTTATGTGATGTAAATTCTGTCTCCCAGTGATATTATATTTTTAATTATTTTTATCTGTATTGTTTTTATCTTATCATTGGCAGCCCTAGAACGGACCTTGGCTCGGTAACACGCTAACGTTTCATAAACATATATTACTTATTGATAAGTTTTAAAAAATAGGCTAAGTACACCAAATGGAGGACATATCTAATCATCTGAAAAAGACAAGTTTTGTTTTTAATTTCAGCATTAATTATTTATCTAAGCAGTGTCCAGCACAGAGGCACCGCCGCGCCGGTGGTTTAATTTT
>JADDOH010015119.1:0-31889 GCA_016648135.1 Agrypnia vestita
ATATATGTATAACTATATATATATCTTTTCTCTATAATTAACTAAATATCTTACAACATCAAAGAGACAATAATTTGAAACTAGACACTTTGTCTAAAAAAAATTCTAAAAAAATCTCTACTTTAAAAAATAAAATATAGAGGTATCATTACCATTTGTGAAATCTATGTATACTAACTTGTAAATGAGAAAAAAATAACAACAGACTCTAGCAGAGGCCAGTGCAATATATTAAATGTTCTTGATTCGAACTATATATAGAACTTTTAAAAATTTGATACGGTGTAGATGTTCTTACGATGGAACGTCGCATTGTGTAGAGTCAAGTCAATCAAGTAACATCCTAAGTAACGGGCCTTAAATATTTAACATATTTAAAACAGACTTCCCGACAATCAGAATATACTCAATTAATAAAATAAAAGCTTTAGCAAACAACTGGCTTACCTCTAAAGGTAGAACAGCAACTGAAAATTTACTTACTGTAATTGCATAATAATGTCTATAAATAAAAATATATACCTATATAAATTAATTAATTAATTAAGGAAAATAAAAAATAATCTTAAACAAAACTTCAACCCTTTTTACATTAAAGAATATTCTACACATATTTACACTTGGAATTATGACTCACTCAACTATCACTAACATTGCATTTGATACTTTGTAGATACATAATTATTACCTTATGAAAACAAATATTTTTTACGAATTCAAAAAAATATTATAATTGTGTTCTATAACGCCACTCTGGGACAGGCGTAGCCTAGTAGAGTGGCATAATCCACAAATATAACAAAAAAAAAATTGTGTAATCTTATCTTATATTTTTATTGTAAAATTATTATTAAGTACCTATATATTGTAAACAAGGATTTGTTAAATAAATAAATTAAAAAAATCTTCTTTAGCTCATGTCCATACAATTTTGGACGAAGACCTGCTTTTGCTCCATTCATTATATTCTGCTCCATCCTGCGCCTTTTAGCTGCTTATTTCCATCTTCCTTGATTCATCGATCCAGCGAGTCAGGTTCTACGTTTTAGTTTTATCCCAGTATAGGGCGTCCATTTGAGTAATTTTTCACTTTTATAGTTTAGATTACATGCCCTCCAATGTCGGGTTTAAATTTTTATCAAAACGCCCATTTTGAATCGATGGTTTAATAATTCAGAAACCTATCTACGGAGCAAGCTTTTTTTTAAGAATGTCCTTAGGTTTTCTCGTTTTGGTTTTTATTTGCAGGGGTATAATGCCGTGTTTTGGCGACATTTCTGGCCGACGTTTCAGATCCCATTGCAGGGTATATCATCAGGGCTAATGTATTGCCACATCACAACAAGACACAAACCAGAAGATGCATTTTCTTGTTAATTAAGTATGCAATTTTTTTTTTGAGTTAATGATTTTATCTGTATTACAAAGAAAACAACAACAATCTAATGTGTAAATATAGTTAAAAATGTTAAGGTAATTATCACGGTCGTTAGACATATTTAACTGTAAATGGTTACGGGTATTTTATACGAAACATATATTTTTCCGAGAGACAATTCTCGACTTTTCGTTGAAGTCGTATTCAACGTCATCAGGAGAACGACCTATACCCGCGTAGGTTTAGGGCGGGTATTGGTCGTTCTATATATTATGTTTATAAGAGACACTAAGAGGATAACGGGTACAAGATACTCTAATAATAAAACATTATAAATGAAGACTTTGCCCATTATCCCAATGACAAGTGTCTTCGGCACGCTTAAGCAACATGTATTTTTACATTTATGTATATTTTACATGTAGGTACATTTATGTGAATTATATATTAAGTGTTTTAATGTACTGTGATTGTATAAGAATAAGTAAATAAATAATTGATTTAAGGATCTATAGGTTCAGGTTATCGTTTAGAAAATGTATGTTATGTATGCGTGAATTTTTGAACGATGATAACGTATCTGCTAAAATATCAGCATCAATGTTAGGGTCAGCACAATACATATTATATGTGCGATCCAACCTTCTGATGGGAGAAAAGTTACCAACATTATTAGTGTGCTGGCTTATTCTAAAGAATTCCGGGTTTCTTATACGGAGTTTAATATCCAAATTTATGTGAGATAGAGGAAGAGAATCAACTGAGAATCTTGTGTAGTACAACAAGATCGGATATTTTCCCTCGGGACTCAAGTTTGTGCATTTTGAAAAAGGCAAGTCGATCCTCGTAGCTGTGAAGATTTATATGCTGACCAGCTTTGTATGACAAAATACGTAGAAACTTTTTCTAAACTTTTTCGATTCTCGCAACGTGTATTGTATATTAGTGTGGCCAAATAACTGAGGAATATTCCAATATGGCACTGTCTCGGGAAATCTACCGTTCAACTATTTTGAACTCCTGCAAGCAAAGTAATGATCATCAACATGCCTCCTAATGTTTTTAAACTTTAAATTCTATAAAAAAAAAAAAAAAATTAATCCCAAATCTTGAAGGAAAATTCTCTCTCCTAAAAATACAATTTTTAGATAGGTTTTTGTGTTACTAAGCCACCTAAATTGTTACAAAATCTGAGTTCAAAATATCTCAGCTCCAAATTTTTACTTGTACAATATAACCATTTCAGAATACACCACACGCAATATATTACAACTAATAATGTTGCTGTAAAATTATTCTATGTGATTTAAATTTTGCTGTGGATTTTCCATGGCGGTACACGGTAAAAGGTTTTTTAAATTTAATACTTTTTCTGGGAGGCTGCGCGGCTGGAAATCTCAGTCCTCACGTGGTCTGATGGGGAAATTACAATTTTTCTCATTTCATTTTACGGTTTCACAGGAAACACACTCTCGCTCTGGACGGAAACGCTGTGAAATTTAAACATTTTGCCTTTATATTAAAAGCAACGTTTTATCAGAATCCTAGTTTTTTAAAATTATTTAGTAATGATAACAAAAACTAATTTAGTTTGAAAAAATTTAAAACGTCATTAAAAAACTTCAATGAATATTGATAAGTGTCTGATTTGTCAAAACAACATGTTCAGACCAAGTATAATAAAAAATAATTAATTGATTAATTATTAAATCAGATAATCAATTCGGGTGTTGTCATAGTGTAATGTCATAAAATTTCAGCTTGTTTGGACATTGGAAAGCGGGTGAAATGTCGATCAAAATATTCCATCCAGACAGACAAACAGGTGAAGCTAATATAAGCGTGGTTAAAAAGGGCAATTACTTTTAAAAAAATCCTTTTTTTCAGAATTTCTTGAAAACATTTCAATCTAAATATCTACTTTTAGGCCATCCTACAAATTAATTTTATGGGCTTGTGTTGTGTTTTAATTACTAGGCCGACAAATCTTTGTTATACAATATTGTTAATAAATATACTCAAACTACAAGATTTTATTTTTACTAACCAGGTGTTTTTAGTAATCACGGAGGCCTTGATGAAAAAGTCTTGTATTTATTAATTTTCATCTTTTCATTAAAAACATAAAATATTCCAAATAATTGTTATTTTTATTAATAGTATAATAACAGCATATATATATATTATATCTCTCTCCTCTCTCTTCTCTCTCTCCGTCTCCCTCTTCTCTCTCTCTCTCTCCCCCTCACCTCCCGCCTTCCCCTGTCTTCCCCTCACGGCCCTCACCTCCCTTTGACTCTCCGTCCTGCCCCCCCTCCTCTCCCTCGCTGGCTCTCCTCCTTTTTTCCCCATTTGTCCTTCCCTCCCCTCCCCCGCGACCTCGAGAAACGAATCCCTACAATACAGTTCGTAAAGACATCTATTGTTTCAATACCTCAATGTGTTGAACGACCATAATATTTAACCATAAATCTTTATTAACAATATTTTTATACGTTTGTTCTGAAAACACAATTACCGGATTTATTATCCACTGCGGGATTATTATTCAATTAAGATTTTTTATTTATTTTTTTTTTTTTTTTACATCTCAGACCCACAAAACATCACATTGACATTTGTCTGTAGGTGCATCAATACATATATACAAATAAATTGTATTTACCAGAAATACATTCATATTAATTAATTACAATAGATCTTATAAACTCAAATATAAATCAACAATACTATACAACAATACAAGAAAAAATACAAAATGAATTATGGAAGTCTCACAGAAACGAAGCTATTTGTATGAGAAACGAGTATGGTAACAACAAGTAAGTCTTTTGTGCGATGGCCCAAGGCTTTCAACCTGTATGAGCTGGATTAAATAAGTGATGGAATTGATGAACGTTGCATTGTGTAAAGTCATCACTCTAGCCAGTTCATACAGGTTGTAAACCCTGGGCCATCCTTCAAAATGTTTATTATATAAATAGCTTCATCTCAATGAGACTTCTATAATTTATCTTACTTAAATCTTTAATTTAAATCAGTCATTGTTTATACAAATAATATCATTATATCACTTGAAAACATTATATGAAAAATCTGCACTATTTAAAAATCTAACTCGCTAATCGATTATTGTCTCCCGGGTGACATACTTTGCAAGAGCATCCAATCTCGAAAAGTAGCCACTTAGCGACGAGGCTTTGAGTTTTTTCCACAAAGCCTCCGAGGCCGCCGTGACCTAGCGGAAGACTGACTGGAGGCACTTGAGCAGGCTGTAGTACTTGAAGTGTGGTTCCCGAGCCATAGTCATCGTCACCAGCCGACTTCACCGTAAACACCCGGCACTCGTAACCACCCCGCGTCTCACCGAGAGACGCAAAACTTTTTTAACCCACAATAAAAAAGGACTTTTCGTTTGTAAAGGGAGCAAGGTCGTATTTGAGTTTTGGTATCAAAATATTTAGATATAAATAACTCAAATTCTACATGAGAATTATAAAAATTCGTATCATTTTCTACGTTCCAATTTTTATAAATAGAGTAAGGAACACGGAATACGTGTTGCATCCATATTCCTACTATTCTCAAACTAAGCCAAAGGCCTGTGCTATGAAAATAGGACTAATTTGCTGGTGTCCTGAAATGCGGCTCGAACCACCGACCACCAGATCACTAGGCGAGCGTCGTGACGACTACACCTAATACTCATTCTACATTTCCATTTGATTACGAGATATACTACTTACTTACTTACTTAACATCACGCCGTTACCCCGTGAGGGTAGGCAGAGAGGATAGAGCGCCATACTCTTCTGTCCTGACATACAACTTTCGCTTCGTCTACATTCATACATCTTCGCATGCAAGCTCGACGGTTGTTCAGGCTTCTAACAGGGCCATCTTCCAGTATCTGGTTAATCTGGTCATGCCACGTCTTCCGTGGTCGCCCTCTCTTTCTGGCGCCGAGATATAATGTTGACATAATGTGCTAAATTACAATGTACTAATACAATATTTTATTTTATTGGAGTAATACTTATTTTGAACTATCAAGCCTCTATTAAAATATATAAGCAAATGGATCAATTTTATAAAAATACATAATAAAAATATTTAAGTGTTAAACCATGTAAAAAGTTAATCAAGAGAAACTTATAAGTCAACTAGATAATGATACATGATCGACACAAGAGTACAATAAAATTATCTAACTAATAAACGTATACGGTAGGTGATTTAAATTAACAACAATTGCATAAATAATAAAACTACACTTTGTTTTCACCACTTATATATTTAAAATATCAATATTTTTCAAGGCCAATAGCAAAAAAAAGAATATTTGATATTATTAAAATCTGGCATGGTACAGCGTCTCAGATATCACGAGAAAAGCGAACAATTGGAGACTGCTGCATGAAGGGAAGGCAGATGAATTCCGCAATTTGCACAAAGAGGAAGAACATAACGAAGATATACGGATAATGGTAAGAGAAACCTGCATGCACGTCGAAGAATGGCGCCCTGTAGTCATTGTGAGCATGAAGTTTAAGGACCATAGGAGGCCATTAAAAAAATAAAGAACATATTTTTACTGTGCTATATACGTCTTCAATATTTAACCAACGTTAATACACATCATGTCACATAGCAAATGATAATTGAATTTTCGTGTACTTATAGTAATCGAATTACCTCGCAGCTCTTAAAATAGTGTAAATTTAAATACACAACACTAGTTGTTTTAACACTAATTCAATTTATTAATTGAAAACTAAGGTTACAAAACTCTCATTTGGATGAATAAATTAAATGTAAAATAACTATTTTGCGAACAGATGAACTATGTAACCTAACATCTCTCATGAATAACGTAAATGTACGGTAACTGTATAGCTGATATTTGAAATTGAATTTAAAATGGATGTCATTTTATTCACGAAATCAAATAATTCGATATTTCTGTTTTTTTACAGTGCACTGTCAATGATTTTTAATCAAGTGAACAACTTGCGCAATCAATTTTACGATTCTGATGGCCAATTTAAATTAAATTATTTGTAAAAATATTATATTCATATCAAAAACTTATATTTAAATACGGAAGAATAATTGAATTCGAAGCCATAAAATGTTTTTATTTTATGGCTTCGAAATTTCATTTGGCTTTTATTATAAAATTATAATTAATATATCATGCAATTTTTCCACGGCAGTAGGAAGTGAAATATAAGAGGCCACTCATATGTCCTGAAACACAACTATTGCTTCATCCACATTCACTACCATCTTTCGGTATAAGTATCTTCCACCTTTGATCAAGCCTAGTCCTTTCTGGATATTTTTTTCTTGTGCCATTAACATTCCCTTATTCATTTCCCATGACCATACTACTTTAGCGACTCTGATCACAATTTAATTAATGATTTGCTACGAGAACGCCTAAGTGACCTAAATTCCGCAGCTTTTATCTTAATTTCCATCTTTTTGAGCTGGTTGCAATTCCATTCATCAGGTTTTGTACCAGGACTCTTTTATCAGTATCATTAATAAGCATGGCAGGTACTTTGTTTTGCAATATTATTACATTTTTTTTTCCATAAAGTAAACTTATGTGTGTACTTTTCGTCTCCGGTGTTGAGTTGACATATCTCTAATTTTATGAATAATAATTTCACTTATTTACGTAAAATATAACGATTAGCAAAATACAACTGAAAATAAGAAAAAACACGGCCAAAATTATGTTTTCAATAGGTTCGGTTTTTTTATATAATATTTGATATTTTTATTTAATATATAATGTTTTATTGATTGCTGTTACTATCTATGTCTTTTATATTAATTTACCTTTATTATAATAATGTACTATTTCAAAATTATTTTTATGTAAAATATGCTAGGATATAAGTTAATAAGTTCACTACTGTCTATTTGCACTCCCATACATATAAACATATCATTTTCTTATATCTGTAAATACGTCCAAACAAATAAATTAAAAATAATATAAATATACTAAATACATCGTTCATATTTTAGGTATTCTTCCGTAATATATGTATGTATTCAATAAAATAATTACAATATGTCAATAATTTTTGGACACATTAAAATAAAATATTTTCTCGAAGAAATTGACTGTTAATTTTTCAATACGTGTTAGTATTGCAGGAGGAAGTAAGAAATATAAAATATTCATATCTATCCGACTTAAAATAGGAATAAAAGTCTACATGTACACTGACTTTCGCGTGGAATGCTTGTTTTAATTTTAGTACGGTATGGGAAAGGTTAATGACAAGAATCAAAAAGAAAAACATGGAAAAAATTTATCTAAAAAAATATATTCACCACCTTGATACGATCTCTGAGAATATATTACCATTGCGTCATGTTTACCATTTGAGTAAACGATCAATTTAAGACATACATTAAATCTAGTTTTGACACATGAGTGTGTACCTACCTACATAAAATACGTATGAAGCCTGAGTCATAAAATATCTAAATATAATAATTTTGTTGTCTGTCTCGCTTTCCGTAACTGTGTGGAATAAAACTGGAATTATAACATAAGATAATTATCATAAGTTATAATTGTAATTATCTTAAGTTGTCATGCTCTAATTATAATTAGAGTGTGACAAGCAATCACCGCTCAACTCAAAGAGTCACTCCATCAAATAACATGATTTTGAAGTTATTATATTATTTTATTTAGTTTCAGGTTTAAACCTAATTTTTTTCATATTCATAAATTTTCAGCTTCAATATCAATGGCGTCCCGTGATTTTTAACATTTTATTGGGAAGTTCCACTTTGAGATCAAAATATATAGGAAAATCGTCAACGCATTTCCTCGGCAAGAAAAATTCCAACATCTCATGGCGATGATGTCTTAGCAATTAAAATTTTAAATTAAAATGTATTTTAAAAAATTAAATTTTTAATAATAAATTTTTCCAAGAACGAAGACAATTCATTTTGCAGACAATCGCTTTGAATTGGCGTTGTAATAAATATTGTTGTTTCATTCTCTGTAAATATCGTGTCGTCTTTTCTCATTTTCCGGTGCGTGCTCGATTTACACAAAGGTAAAAAAGACACGGCAGTCTTGCTTTGCAATTTGCCGAAGGGGATACTTTGAAAACCGCCCTTCACCGCGAGCCCTCGGCCCCTCCCCCCGCTGCACGCTGGCGGCATCTGTCGGCGCGGCCATTAGTAACGCGATAGTCCGGCGGTTCAATGGCGCACTTCACGGCGGTGGGCGTCGCGCCCAGGGCTGTTGCGTCACCCGCCATGGACATGACGCTAAATCATTCATTTAAAAACTAAATTGTAATGACTGTTCGGCATTTTTATAGGTAAAATGGCACGCAATTTTAAAGTCGGAGTAAAGGAACACATTGCATGCCTTAATAAAGATAACTTTTCAGAATTCGCGAACCATCTATCGGAAACAAGCCGCACGTTAAAAAAGGAAAACGGTATCGAGATCCTACATCCAAATAATCGAGGCCTTAGATTAGATAACTTAGAGGTACTAAAAAATGACTGAACACTAAAGCCAAAATAATTTATAATCAGATATATTTTATGAATAGTCCGTTACTTGATATATTTCTCCTTTCGGCGTCCACTTCTCAATTTCCCCCACCATAGATGTTGCCACACCTCCATTCAAAAATTTGTTTTTTTATTAGAATAAGTAATGGATAGTTAGTTTGCGTCTGTCCTGAAGATAAAAGTGGTATCGAAACCGTTGGTAGACGTAGAGCTACCAGTTACATAAGTGGTTAATACAAAGTTGCTTAATTAAAATTATTAATTAAGCAACTTTGAGTGTTACCATATTAATCCACAATATTTTATATACCTTCTTATTATAGTTTATACAGCATTGACGATTTGAAGGGTATGCAGAGAAAATACGTGAAAATAAGGAAATGGCTATCAAATCTATTCTTTATGCTTATTGCGTGCATTTATAATATAACATTCGGTGTCCCCCACAGTCAAGTAAGTATGACACTTGCTTCATATGGCAGGTCACTTTGCGTATAATATATGTGTTTTTTCAAGCCTAGATGTTTTTTAATGTGTTTTTCTACATTGATTGAGCCATATAGCCTGTTGACTGTTTAACTATGAAATAATCAATAAAATGCAAAATTTGATAGCATAAGTCATAGATAGAGAAAGAAAATTCTGTACATAGGAAAATAAGAGCACTAAATTTTCAACAATATAAACTTGAAGCATAAAGCATGTACAGAAACAATGAGCCAAGTATAATATACATACATCGCACCGTATGAGTGCACAGCTTTGTTAAACAGAATATTCATTTCGAGATAATGAAATTTTTTTTTCTCGAGATTCGAATAGTGCTGTAAGCGTCAAAGTGATATTTTTGCATAGGTACTTGCATGATAAAATATCATCACTGTTAATCTGACTGAATTTTCATCATCTTTTTTTTTAAGTGTGAAAGTTAAAAAAACACACTTTTCACAAGATTTATTCCTGCACTCAATTTAACTAAATGCAAATGTAATCAAATGTATCAAATGCAAATGTACCTATTACTATCCATCCCATGACAAAAAATTAATATTTCAGTAGGCAGTAGAATTAACGGAATACAAAAATATGACATTCCTAAAGTCGTTCACAACATTTTCTATGTTAAACTTTTATTATTTTTTCAATTAGTCGAGCAACTTTGTAGATTGACATTTTTTAAACATTCATTTTATTATTTGTTTTAATCTACTTATTTTTAGAATAAAAGTAGATTTAAACAAATAAAAAAGTAACCCATAAAAACCAAGTTTTTATTATACTCCCTTTCTTTATAAAATATAACAACAATTAAAGACGAATTTAAACATATCACGTAACACGAAACTTACAGTAATTTAATATATTTCTAAAATGTCAGATGTTTTGAGCTTTGATAAGACACTTCATGCTTTGAAGATTAAATTCTAAAAACATTTGTCAGTCAATTTAGATTTTCGACATTCGTAGTGAAGTAGCTATTATATATACCGACGGAGTAATTCAAATTTAGAAAATATTCCGCGATGTTATTGGGCCGCTATGCTAGTAATCAAACTTTTCTAATGATTCCAATTTGAAAAAAACAATAATATTTCGAAAAATCCGAAATTATACTATAATTATTAATTTTTTTGATAGATCTAAAATTTGATAGATCTTCTTGATCGTCGCCACGAGTCTACTTGTCAAGTTTCAGCTCGATTGGATCACGGGAAAAGGGTTAAAAATCGATCAAAAGTTTTTTCACCCGGCAAGCCGGCAAGCAAGCAGACGAGTTAATATAAAGGGAGTAATAAAATTAGTATTTTTTTAACTTTTATTCACTAACATTGACAAATCACAATTCGAAAAATAATTTAATAGTTTTTAAAGAAATCTGTTTCCAAATGTATATTTAAAAAATTCATCACTGTATTTTTTTTTCAAAAATGGTTCATGTGTCGCAGTAGTTTCCAACAGTCCATTGCCAAATTCGGTAGTACAATGAGACAATGGACGAAAACTGTATTGGCAAAATTACGTTCAAACACATTTCGGTGTACCGACTCACTATGCAGATGAATTTAATATGTACATAGGTTTAAATTGTTTTCAACGAACTCAGACCTTTGTCCCCTCATGCACTCTGTATCAAGTACAGAACTTAGATTTTTTTTCTATTTTAAGGAATTGTTACATTTATATCGTATAAATTGATAATGTTTTTTTTCAATCAACTAATCTATTTACAAGTTTCAATCAATTACATGGTGAATTACAATTACAATTACATTTGATTTTATTATAAAAAACTTTAGATATTGAAATCAAGGAAATTTATTATAAAAACAATCTCTTTTTGAATTACAGTTAAATATAGCCACGCATATGCCTGTAAAATACACACAATTGTTTTGATACCCTAAAACCATATTTTGTGCTCTGTATTGTCAGAGGATCGCGACAGTGGCAGTTATAGTTTTATTTATTACAAAGTCACTGGACTCAAACTTAACTACAATACTATTTTGCAATTTGCACTTATTTTCTGTGAAACACTTTTTACTTTCTTACGTTTCTATTGAGAATATTCCAGACGGAAATAGGTACTCAAGTACGTTATCAGTGGCTGAGTACTTATCTGTTCGCATGCTCGTTGATTCGCTTTATTATTGACGCGCGCTAACTCTCACTAAGGGCTCGCTCTTTTATATAAGATATGTCATTTCGCAAATCATCCGGCATAATTCTGTCTATTTCAAATCCTTTCAGTTCCTTCCAAATGTTCAGAATGTTGGGAAATCCTCGATAATATGCAATATCTATTATTTCTAGCATCTTGTTACACCAATTCACACTCAATAGTCGACGCGATATTTAAAAAGATAAGTACCTAATTGCTAAGTTTTAACTACTTTCTTAAGTATGTAAGTTATAAATATATTTTTAATCTTTATGATTGTTCTTAATATTAATTGTTTCATATTTTAAAATTGATGACTTTTTTAAAAAATTTATTTGCACAGATAATCTAATTTTTTAAGAAAAAAAATCCTGAATACTAATCGACTCTCACACCCATTTAGCAACACATAGACATTTTATTTTGCCATCCCGTCGTAGAGGTGAGTAAAAAGGATAGACCGCCACTTCCTTCCTTTTTTCTAACGACTCCATCTTCCAGAATCTGGTATAACTTGGAAACTTTTCGTGAAAACTAATGAAAATGGCATAATGTTAAGATACATAGTTATTATTTCCATATATATTTTAGTTATAACCTTTACTTTATCAAAAATATTTATCAATAGACAAAATGATTGTGACTTAGAACTACGAGGCATCGTTTGTCATTGCTCCCTTTCTTTTAACTCGTGGCGTCTGATTGCTTGCTTGTCTGACGAAAAAATTTTTGGATCGATTTTTAACCCTTTTTCCGTGATCCAATCGAGCTGAAACTTTGCCGAGAGACTCGTGGCGACGATAAAAATGATCCAAAAAATTTTCAATTAATGTATATTATGGATGTCTCACAGAGACGAAACTGTATTTTTATTATTATTATGGGAAAGTATGTATAGAAGTCATTTATAGTGTGTATCGGACTTACGACCGATCATATGGTAGGCTTAAGTGATCACTTTACACATACGTAACGTTCGCCATTTCCACCATGATAGAATGTATTATGTCTTACTAATTTTTGAAAGTTTTATACATTTGGATTATATGACACACATCACGTATGTGTTGTAACAACCTATTATACCGGCCTGACAGCCATTTTCTTTCCCCCTAAATCCCCACAGATGTCGCTAATTATTTTTGATATCGTTAATGTCGATCAATGAGACTCCCACAATTGATTTTTCGGAATTTATGAAGCAATATACTAAGATTTTAAAAAAATTTTCGTTTAAAATAAATTAATAATTATAGCATAATTTCGCATTTTTCGAAATTTTTTATTACTCCCTTTCGTAGCATCGCCCGACTCGAGCCCAATGCGTGAGGTAAGCGCCAAACCTGTTTCAACTAGTAAATGAGAAATGGAGTATAATAAAAACTTGTTTTTTATAGGTTAGTTTTTTTTATACATTGATTTATTTGTATCAAAATTCAGAAAGGAATGTTCTATTTAAAAATTGAGCTTGCTGATCTAGTGGTAAAGTCTATCGTCTATCAATTCATGAGACGGTGGTTTCCTATTCCAAGAGACTAGCAAGTTTGTCGTATTTTCTTAGCGTAAGCATTAAGCTAAATTTGAAAATATTTTTAATATTGATATGACACGTTTTTTGTATTTGCAATTTTATTTGAAAAACTATGTTACTAAATATAACAAAAAAAAATATTTTAAAAAACCATGTTACTAGATATAAAAAAAATATATATAGTTTTAAGTTTTAAAAAACATATAGTTTAAGCTCTCATATAGTTTTTGAACAATATCTCTTGATCTAAAAATATATTTAATGTTTAAGTTAATTTTTAACTAATTCTATTGATGATGCGTATTGACAGATTGACAGAGAGTGATGGGTCCGCTCTGTACTCACTACTACAATGTTGTACTATATAACATTGAAGTGCACACTTCGCACGTTTTGAAGTGTAGTGCACACTACAAACTACAAACACCAAAGTTATTGAAAGTATAAACTTCAAATAGTACACTTCATTTCAAAGCGAACACGACAAAGTACATACACTCCAAAGTTATCGAAAGTATGAGAAACATACTTTAAACAGTGCATTTTTTACGTGAAATTTTTGGGAAGTTGATGTAGATATATGAAGAAATCTCTGGAAACTGTAACAACCCTCCCATGAATTTTTTCATTTCATGACTTCACTTCATTAATACTACAATACTTAACTACATTACTTCACTTCATTAATACTACAATTACTTCATTACTTCACTTCATTTCGTAGTACTACAATTACTTCACTTCAAGTAGTTTTTACTACAATTGTAGTGTACACTTTGTAGTCTTCAAACTGGTGAACGTGTGTGTGTTGTAGTCTTAATTTTGAATTTTTCCCTTCGCTATCTATTTACCGTGTTATTCATGAAATGAGTATCTACATTATACAGAAACGATCTTCTATGTGATTCTTTTAATGCTGTCATTAAATACATCGACATGATTGTTAAGTTGTACAAAAAATCTTATCTCAATCAGTGAATACTTGTACAACAAATAATTATATAGTTATTTTCCCCGTTTTATTGTTACTAATTACCTATAAGTGAACTATTCAACTGGAGGTTGCGTCTTATCTGGAAATAAGAGGCACCTACGGATTTTACAAGTGATATTAAAGACATTATGCATTATTTTTAAACGACCAAACAAATGAAATAATCAAAAACACCAAAAAAATCCTTTTTCGTGTTCACCATTCCGTGATGTTTAATTTAAGGTCTGAATGTACGAATGTACCGCACATAGTAATTTATTACGTTTTAACCGCATGCGCCTACAATTATTCATATTTGCAAATAGTTGATCACTTGTGCTAGAGATTTGTCATTCACATATCGATATGTTACGAGCAAGTCGGAAACCGAAATTTATTCAAATGCATTAAAATAAATTTCGGCTGCAAATTATTGAACAACATAAAAATATACTACACCAATACAAATGGTTTTCACTATTTTAAAGGAAAATGAAAAATGTTCTTGACGAAAATGTCTTAAAAATATTGTTTTAATTACAAAGCGAACAATTCGTCTGCAGAATAAAACTTTAACTGTGGATGTTGATTTTGCGAATAATCTCCTATTTCTCTATATTTATAGTAATTATAAGAATGGTCCAGTTTATTATAGATTTATGTGGACCATTCGAGAGACTTCGATAATGCGCAGTTACCATTATTTTAGACTCTCGTGACAATGTATATTGTCACGGGTAATGGCTGACTTAAGGGGGGGGGTAAGGTTTTTAAATTATTTTTTTTTTGCATTTTTTTTTTAATTTTTTAAATGAATGTATAACATCGCAAGAATATTGTGTCAAAATTTCAAGTCAATCGGAGCAAAATTGACGAAATTGTGAACATTTGAGCGATATCAGACTGATTTTCTGTACCTGCTCGGGCAGCTAAGAGACGCGCTCACCTGAGGACTACCGGACGTGCGGACGTGCTATTGTATTAGGAGAGTTTTGCTTAGACAAGGACAAAAAGATGCTGATGACTAAAGCTCTTTGCTGTGTGAACATGGCATCGACGATTATGTGTAAGTATAAAATAAGGGTTGAGTTTTATTTTGAATTTTACAGTGTGCAAAACTTTAAAACGTTTTCCCCACATCTCACGTTTTCAAAGTCGGTGTCCATCATAACTTCAAAACTACTGCACCGATCCTTTTGAAATTTTGAACACTATTTTTATACATAATTTACAAGGTAACGCTGTCGAGTTTTTTTCAAATTTGTTATTAATTTTTATTTTTTAATAACAAATTAGTCGATATTTTTCGCAAAAAATCGCGTTTTTCCCTTCAAAGTGTTCCAAAAAATTGAAAAATTGAAATTTCAAAAAACCCTCCCAGCGTTAGAATTTTGATTTTTTGATTTCAGATGATCTAGCACCAAGTTATGATGGACACCGCAATTCTACTTTTTTCAGAGACACGTCCGAGTAATTGCTGCCATTGCCGTATTTTTTAATATTTCGTCTTAAAAATTTTACACAATATTTTTCAAATGTCATACTTTAATGTACCATTGGTTTTAATAAAGAGATTTTAACTGTGTTGTCACAAAAAATTCACAAAAACATGCCTTTTTTTGTACGAATTAACCTTACCCCCCCTTAAGTAACGATTTATTAATTAGTTATTAATTAATTATTTAATGGACAATGTCACCTTACACGAATTAAATTAATACACTATTCTTGTAATCAGAGTATTTCGTAATTTATCTCTTATCTATGAACATTTTATTATCACTGGGAACATCTTTTTTAACAGTTGCTAGAACATTCCATCAAAATATTGCAAGTAGTAATCGCACACTAATTGGTAAGAAGTCGCACGATTATTTCGTTTAATTTCGGTAGCTCCATTTAGCTCACGACTGGAAACATTGGTCGTTTTCCGCGACTTATTTCACACCAATAGAAATGTCAAAACAAACTTTATTACGCGATGCGCTGGTCTTTCAAATTCCCGAGAAGATTATTTCCTGTCTGGTACTAAGACGAAGGTTCCCTTCGCTTCTACGCTGTTCCAGGCGTCTCCCAAATGTTTTAATTAATCCTAGAGTACTGTAGGCTGTTCAAGAGCCTTCTATAGTGTTTTTCGGACAGTGCGCTATTTCAATATTCAAATTTTTGTAAATAAAATTATTTCATTGAGTGTATTTCCAGAGAGGAACGTACTGCCATCCATAAATCAAGGTTTCGCATCAACTTTGGCCGCCGCGCCGGGCTGAATTCATGTTTTACTGTTTGTGCATATATTCGAGTACGAGCACGAGTCGTTAATCTATACAATATATCCTGATGTATGATTGGCAAACTGTTGGAATGAGCTAATCCGCAAACACTGCTGTATGAACTATGCAATATTTCAGGATTAGCATTTTTATTGTTTGCCTAATACAACCTTTTTTAAAGCGCATAATGCAGGCTGCTCTATCTATCTATACCTTCGAAACGCAATATCTGTGTGTTCGCCATAAAAATCCACACCGCCTGACCAAAAATTTTCTTATTTTATAGGTCCTCGCGGAAAACAATGACCAAATTTCCTCCTTCTCCTTTACCTACTTCCTCTTTCTCATATATTCTTTGAACAAATCTACATCGTTTGACAAATCTGAAATTTTACTTATTTACTTTTAGGACCCTTTGGTAAATAAAGGCTTCAATCCCTCCCTCCTCCTTTACCCTAATATATTTTCTATACAAATCTTCTTCATTTGATTCATCTGACCTAAATTATGCATTCTTATTATTTAGAACACTGCGGAAAATATTTGTCTCACTTATCTCCATTCCCTCCATCAATTTATGTATTTTCTATCAGACCTGGCCCAAATTTTGCATAGTTATTATTTGGACCCTACAAAAAATAAATCGTCATTTCTTCTCCCCCCTCTTACCCCTCTCACAGAGCTGTGATATATAATATTTAAAAACCAATACTGTGACGGATCTAACACAAATTTTGCATACTTATTCCAATAACCTTGCGGAAAACATAGGAGTCATCTCTTTACTTCACCCTTATACCATATTCTTCACCGTAATGCACTCCAAAATAAATTTAACACTATTATTCCCAAATTGCAAAAAGATACTACTCCCTCTCCCACTGTCAATCATCTCTACCATTAAGAAATATAAATCAGAAGGAACGCAATTCAATATTTTTTGTTGCATAGTTAATGAGCATCGTAAGAGCGATATATATAAATATTTAATGAACTTTTCTGCTTTTTAAAGAGCTGTCACTGTACCTTAGTGCTCTGAATTTTTCATGTTAATTTTTTGTACATTTTTTTCTTGACAAACGAATTGAATTATTTTTTAGTTTTTACAATAATAATTTTATTTTTCTCTGTAATTAGTAATCTTTATTAAATTAAGTGCCTTTGCCCTTAAGAAATATTGTTAAAATATGTAGATGAAAGATAGGTATTTTTATGTCTAATAGAATCTTAATTTTTATTTTATCTATTACTAGATAGCATTCCAAGAATAAAAACAACAGTACACATGAATTATCATACAGAACTGGACCAAGTATTTCTTAGTTGCATTCAATAATTGTGATGAACATATTTAAAGTCATTCCCCATCACTCCTCCCTCTTCCAGACATCTCATTACATCCTGCTTGGATTAAATTGTATCAACATGTTATATATATTTTATTTGATATTTTGCAAAGCAATGTCACCTTTCTTTTAAACTAAATCTGAAATATTTTTAAGCATTCCACTTTACATGTGCATGATGGACTTGAGTACAAACATTAACTATATCGGAAGATCCACTATAAATTAATCGTTCCTAAGTTATTGCATAAACATAGAAGTTTAGCGCAAGTCCTGTGCATGTGCGAAACTGCATCAAACTTCCCCACCAGGACGAAACTGCTGTCCATAATTGTATCAATATACTGGGGTAATGCATTACCGCCAGAATCTGTTTTACATCGCATGATTTTGACATTTTCAACGCAACAATAAGAAACATAAAACAAACAATATCTACACTACCGCACCCAAACTAATTTGTACATTATATCTTCCCTTCTACTCCCGTCCCACATTCCCCTCCACCCTCTCCATTCGCTACTAATGTATGTAAATTTTTAAATTCAGTGGAAAATTTTTAAGATTGTTTTGCTGTTAACTTTTCCCAAAACAAAATAAATAAATAAACACACAAATACACACACTCACACAAACTCACTATTGGACATGTTTTTTCTTATTTTTTATCGATTGTATATATGTGTTTTCTTGTAATTGGCCCAAAACTCTGTACATCAATTATTGTTTTTTTCAAGATTGATTAATTATATGGCTGTAAGAAAACCAATAAATGAAAATAAAATAAAAATAAAATGAGTCAAGCGCAAAATACAAACATATCTAGCAGATGTTATATCGACGGTCCTTACTGTCAACTCTGCAAAAATTGTTTTTTTTTTCATTTTACTATCTTAAATCATCCAATTTACTTTATATTTTTAGGCAATATAAAAAAACAAATAATGTCGTTACAAACAACACATTTATTAAAGGAAAATTGAACTTTTTTAACATTATCCAAATATAGAGTAAATCGGATGGTTTAAGATTGTTTAACGAAAATGGTTTTTTTGCGGATTCGACAGTAGGGTGGTGCAACAATTGTATTCATATAATGTTAAACTTTAATTTAAGTATTATTTACTAGCTATAACCCGTCAAACATGACGTACTTTTATTATTTACCTATATTTCGGCCGCCAGTTAAGACTTTGAAAACAGCGCTATCTATAGTAGAATGTGCCTTGATAACGTTAGTGATGGTCATTATTAAATAGAGAATTATGTTATTTTTATCTCATTATTATTTGAACCATCTGATAGCGTTAGTGACGGACATTGCTGCACAGAGAATTATATATTTTGATATATAATTAATACTAATAGCATATGCGATATAGGCAGTAATGGATGCGCATATTAGTTTTAATTTTCAGTAAACTGAAATATTAAAAAAATTAAAATATTTATAGAAAAAACTAATTCAGAGTATTTTACAAACAAAGCATTAAATAATTTTTTTCATTTTATTTAATAGCAATTATGAAAGCAAACTGATTTTGAAAACGGAATGAGATCAGCTATTGTATAAGAAATTGCGGACGGTCATTCGAAATTAACTAATAAATAATAAATACTTATAACGAATAAAAATAAAATAAAATAAATTATTATTAAAAATTAAATTACTTTGATTCTATAAGATTGATGTGTTATCAATTACACCGTTTAAATCAAGCATAAAAATACAAATTAATTAATAAAGTGTATTTATAAATTATAATGTTAGTGAAAATCAAAATATTAAAAGATATTGTATTCTCCTTTTTCACGGAATGCAAGATTATAATAAATAAGTATTTATGAAACGCAATTAATATTTCAATTAAAATGTAGATGACGGGTATAAAAGCAAAGGCAGCTATATACAAAAAAATAAAAAAAGTTTGGAATGCAAGGATTACTAATTTAGAATGTACTGAATTCTAGATTTTATCTATCTCTTCCAAAATCTGTTTTCTATAAATGTGCAGGCTTTTCGATAAAAAATTAAATTCATTTCGTTTTACGGTTGTAATTTTCGATGTCTGCATTCGATATTTTTTATATTTTTGCTTTTGCTTTTATATTTCTCATATCATAAAAATATAATAAAGTCTTTCTAGCAAAATTTAAATCCCTCTTAATTAAAACGCCAACCGTTGTTGTCAAAGGTGATTATTATGACCACTCCACTACCTGCGTCAGACATTTCATGCCATCTGTAGTTATTATCCAAGAGCTCGTTGACACGCTGGGAGCAAGTGCAATTAATTTAATGTGTTAGGCAAAATAAATCGCTAGAGGTGGCTTTAGAAGCTTCGGATCGCGCCGCAGAGATGCCGGCAACTGATTTTCTCTGGGGATTAAATTTTATTAAAATGTGGCAGTAGTGGATAAAAATACATGTTTATTATTATAACAGCAAAAGTGTCAGTAGTGAATATTAATACATGTTTTTTATAATAACAAGAATTATATTAACATAATATTTCAAATTAAAAATAATAAGTTCTGCAAAAAGCAAAATGATTTTGTAGTGACGATAATTAATAAAAATGTATTTTTATTAATTATAGTCACTAAAATAAAAATGTATTTTATAAGTGGTTAAAACAAAATATTTTTTTTTAATTATATTGAAAATAATATATATAATACCTAAAAGACACGTTGAGAAAATTGTTTAAAAATTATAAAAAAATGGCTTATTTTCAAGATGTAAAGAATATTTTTTTAGAACTATTTGTTTCTAAATTGTACGCGATTAGAGATATTTCGATATATTTATACAATGTGTGCAATGAGAGAAGAGAGAGAGAAAAAAGGAACCCAAAACTCCATTCCTAGTTACCGTCTTAAGCGTCTTAAAAACATAGCCATACATGAATGTTGTAATAATGAATAAAGGAATGTTAAAGAAAAGAAAAGGAGGAAGATTCGTTCCTCAGAGTCCCCCTACTCACCGGATGCCCGTTCACAATGCATGTTCACAAAAAATTGTATAAGGACGATACCAGGGTCGAGAATAGGGCTCCTCGGCCACGCTCGATTACACAATCGATACAACATGGCAAAAGTCCTCCTCAAAATGTGGGACCATCGAAGAAGAGGTAGAAAAATGTTCAAAATAACCTATGTATTGTAGAAATGCTTGAAAAATCAGATTAATAAATAGCACTATCTAACTTAGTAAATCAACTAATCTATCTTAAAGAATTAATAAACATTATCAAACAATCACGCTTTTCTATTACTTCTTTCCTTATAAAAATACTTTATTTCCATATAGCTCAGTGAGAATTGTGATCCAAAGATCATGGACTTGTTGATGTACTTGTCGATTCTCCTCTTCTATTCTCTGCAGGCCTCAGTTCGGTACAGAGTTTCAATACGAAAACCTTCAGTGTCCTCAATATAGCTGGTAAATCAAAACAAATTCCCTCCTCCTTTCTGGACTTTAACTTTCAAACCCACTACCAGTCTACACGTTTGATTTTCAACTGCACAGAGGATTAAAATTAGAGGACGCATCTATAAATCATTCAATAGGTTAGCAGTTCAGAGTCACAAACGAAATTAACACAATAATAAAAATAAGTATTGATGCTCTTAACACTCATATATAATTTTTAATTTGGGTGATTTTGGCAAATAGGGGGTGAAATATCCGACAGGTGATTATATTTTCAGCCTCACTATGCCATATCCGAGCTAAGGCAAACTATTTTTATCTTATTTGTATGTATATGCTGGTTTATACTAAAAAAATATACTGTATAAATTCAATTACGAGTCATAAAAAATCTATATAATTATTATAACATTTAAATGGTTGAATTTTTTCTTTATTTTGTTTAATTAAATGATACCAATATTTATTGTGAATTTATCGAATAATTTAAAAAGCAAGTTTATGAAACTCAATTCAAAAAACAAATTAAGACCGATTTAATTATATATGCATTTTCATAACTATTATATGCATAACTAAGGCAGAACGAATAGGTTTCATGAAAGACATTATTGGTGCTTGTTGTATAACAAGAAACTCAATATTCGTTGATAATTCCCGTATTATTCACGGATGACGTCACAAATAAAACACTCAGCATTTCAACAATGAACTTAATTAAAATACCTGCAGGCGGTCCTGGAGCCGACAAAGTTTCTCAAAACTTGGACCACGAATATTTAAAATGCCCAATGTTAAGTGATTTCTGTCGCTTATATCATTTTATAATTCTACTTCATTTTACATTATACAAACGCAAATATTTTTTCAACGGAATAATGTGGAAACAAATTATAATGTGTAAACAAATTACTATAATGTATGTAATAAAATAACAATGTGTAAACAAATTACAATGTACTAATAGAAGTGGGTATGACACTAGTTTCCCACACCGAGGGTTCCGGGTTCGATACCCGGTGAGTTCACAATTAATCTATGTAATTTACTCAAGTCTGGGTGTTTTATGATGTATTTGCTTCTGTTATTGGGCCTCCTGGCCTGTTAAAGCGTTTAAAAAAAAACTTTCCAAAAAAAAAAAATCTTCAAATAGCAGAATGGGCGTAGTTCAGAATACAATTTATTAAAGAGCACTGATCACGAATTCTTGGAGTTTGGGTCATCTTCCCGGCAGTCAAATGCCCGACACGTCGATTATCAGAGAACCGTTTACCTGACATTCACATTTAAATATACCTATATGTAGATATTCATTTATTTATTTATTTGTTTGTTTTCCCTCTTTCATGGAAAGAAATATTATATATTTGATGGTCATACCGTTAACTTTGTGGTTGGATGTAATTACTAATTTTAATTAATTAAAAACTCTCTGTATAAACCACTTGAAGTAACTTTTCGCCTACCGATTTTGACACAACTGTATCATCTTTAGGACAGACGCATGCTGTGTCAGAATGCGTCCGTCATGACGAAAACAGAGTGGTGTCAAAACCAATACACCGAAAGTTACTTAAAGTGGTTTTCACAAAGTTTTTAAATTTTTGAAAAAATATTTGTTGCAACTTAAATATGTTAGTATGAAATAAAAGTTTAAAAAAAATAAAGAATATAAAATAATTAAGAAATAAAAAAATATATTTTTTTATTCTAATGCAAGAAATTAAAATCATAAAACAAAACAAAAAGAATAGGTACCTATATTTAAATATAAAACAGGTAACGCAAACAAAATAAAATATAATGATAAATAATATTAAGGTCACATGTACCTAGCTTAACAGTTGCAGGTTCACTAACTAAATACTAAGTAACTAACTATCACGCCATTTCCCCGCAGGGGTAGGCAAAGAGGATAGAATACCATATTTTTATTCTATCTTGTCACACCAATTTTACTTCGGATACATTCATACATCATCTCATGCAAGCTCTAACGGTTGTTGATGCTTTTAACAGGGCCATCCTCCAATATCCATCGTATTTGATTGTGCCAGGTCTTTCGCGGACGCTACGTATTCCTGTTGCCTTCAACACTTGCACCATACATTTTCTTAACCATACTTTCCTCGCTCGTAGGTTCTACATGACCAAACTATCTTAGTACTCCTTTCTTTATTCTGTTTCTGTCTTTATTCTCTCCACACTAGAATGCTCTTTATTGCAAACAAATCCAAAGAATTAAATTCGTTTCCAACCTTATGCAATCTCTGTATAGATTAATTGTTCATAAAATTATGGCGAGAAGCATCTACATAAAATGGAGCACGATGTAAATTTAATTTAGTTTAGTTCGTATTTAGTTAGTAATTAATTAATGAACCTATTGTTTTTTGCGCCTTTTGTTATTGGTAAATGAATAAAATTCAGTTTATATGTATTTTCAATATTTTTAGTTAAATATATATATATATAAACAGGGTGTACCAGAGCTAGCAACAGAAACTTTGCCGGTAGGTTCCTGTCTATGTTATGAGTCTAAAATGTTCAAGCAACCATGGACTGATATCAATAGTTATGGAGATATGCAATAACAAAGTTTGCATTTTGTTTTTCAATATTTCTTACTTTTTTTTTGTAAAAAGTTGAACTATCATTACAGTAATAACATCGATTATGAAAAATTCATTCGCTTTAATATTTTTGTGTATTTATTTTAAAATGCCTGTATATATAATCTGGCAGAAGTTTGTATCTTTAAAACAATTATTTGTGTCTCTCATTCCATTAAAGCATTTCTTAGTATTCTATTTATTGTAAAGAATCTAGGTATTATGCCTTCCCTCTAAAATGTGTATTAAGTGGCTTACTTCCCACTAAAATCCGTATTAAGAGGTATTGTTTTGTCCTGAGCGAAATCTGTAGATCACTAGTACATTTATTTAATTACCAGATATTTGACGGCCCACGTTTTGAAACATTAAACATAAGCAATTATAAAAAAATTTGGAAAAGAAAAGTTTGAAAACATGGGCTTAAAATAAAAAGGAAAGATATGGCCTGTTTATTTTCCTTCAGCAGCAGAGCGAATAGATGAATTATTTTTATTTCAAATTAAATGGAACAATACCAACAAAATGTGCAATAATAAATCCCAAACAATGGACTCCCGGCCGTTTTTAATTTCGAGAGAACAGGACCAATAATAGGCCCGGGGTTGGCTTCCTTGTGGAAATTTTGCGAGAAATTACAATTATAATTTGAGTAGCTTGTTGGTCTTGTGGTTAGGTCTCTCGCCTCGTGATCCAAAGGTTGCGCGTTCGAATCTCTTACCAGACCAGCGAGTTAGTCCTTTTCTCATAGCATGAGCGTTTAGCTTAGTTTGAAAATAGTAAGAATATTGATGTGATACGTCTCTATTTATTTTAGAAAAAAAATTCAAAAGTGCTCCTATCCATATTGACACACTACCACCAAAACAATTATTTCAAGTACCCTGGCATTATTTTTTCTAAGAAGCAATAGCTGAAGGCGTCTCTATAAAAATGATATTTATGTAAAAACAAAATTATACAGGAGAGAAAAAAAAAACACTTAATAACACAAAAACAGTATAATATATAATCAGAATTTTAATTTTTATTATTTTTCTTGCCAATTATGAATATCAATTTAACGATTTCTTTATTAATTCATGATTATTTACAATTTATTCATCATTATTATTATTGTTGTATTATAAAAATGTATTGTGAATAATGTAAAAACTTGCTAATTAAGAACATATTCCTAAATTGTATTACTGATTTACAATATCCATTTATTTTTTCTGAACATTATTTACAATTCATTCCATCATTAGGGCACTATTTATTTTTTATTTATCATAAAAAGTGTATTTCGTTTTGTGTAAAAACTTGTTTATCTGGAATTCATTTCTGAAATTATATTTATTGATTTGCATTAGTATGAATATAATTTATAATTTATTTGATCATTTTTTATTATTTATTCATTTTTCATTAGTTATTATTTATTTATGGTAAAAAGTGTTTTGTGTAATTATATATTATTCAAAATTTTCATAAAATGTTCATACTTCGTGCTCTAATGTCCATCTGTCTGTTTGATAAAAAATAAAATGTTGTTAAGTGATCGAGTAGCTTGTTGGTCTTGTGGTTAGGACTCTCGCCTCGTGATCCAAAGGTCGCGGGTTCGAATATCATTAGCTAAACGCTAGTCCTATTTTCATAGCACAAGCGTTTAGCTTATTTTGAAATAATTCCGTGTTCGCATATCTATTTTGAAGAAAAAAAATCCTAATGACATTGTCGAACTGTCAGCATCCGTCATATTTGTTACTACCAGATAAATATACATCGTTTTTCCTCGTTAGTCAATTTTTGAGGTCAAATTTAGGCCAGATTGATTTGAAGTCATGAAAAATAAAATACTGTACATAGTTCGTAGGTACTGTTGTATTGACCATTTTAAAACAATAAAATCACTTTGTATCCTGATGTCGGTACAATATAAATCCTTTTTACAGGGACGCCTTCAATCATTAAAAGAAATAATGAGAATATCATTTAAAGTATGGATATATCGTTCCTTAAAATAACTCAGTATAGCTTTTTTCTTTTCAAATCAATATTTTAAAAACATTAACATTTAACAAAAATTTTATTTCAATGCAGGTTTATCTACATAATACTAATACATAAAAAGGTAAAGTTTGTAAACTTGGATGTAGGAGATCATCTCCGAAACTACTCATCCGATTTCAAAAATTTTTTCACATGTATTTGGAATGAAATTTCAAAGTAGATATAAGCTATATATTATCTGTTTAAAATAAAAGGACTTTTCGTGGTGACCTATTTTACAACTTAAGTCAATGAAAAAAATTATCGAGCAATGCTTTTTTTACGAACGCTGTTGTAACGGTAAGAGATATTTAAATATTTTTTGTAGAGAAGTTGTAGAACTTAAAAAATTCTATGAAAAAGTCAGCGACGACATATATCTATATGTTAAGGTTAATACACAAATTGATAAAATATGTCTAAATATTATTAAAAATCTACGCGTGCAAAGCCGCAGGCACAGCTAGTTAATATTAATATATTTTTTTAATAATCAAGTTAATTCAATAATTGTGAATAAACGGTAATCAGTTTATACTTTCAGTAGGTCATTTACTATTTCAGGAGCTCTTAGTATCCGTTTTATTGATGAGGTATTACGTTATTTTATCTGGCAAAACTATTTTCAATCTATGCGCGAACGGGAAAGGTTGTATTTTACAACATGAAAACTGATATTAAAGTTTCGGATACGGCGGCAGGGAAATCCAGGCCAACATGATCATTTGATTGCTATGGGGCTGTAAAACGTTCGTGATTTACAATTCTCTCCATACAATGTACAGGGGTCGGTGGTTCTCAAACATTGTGGTGCAGAATATTGAAGGGATGGATTATATATGTATGTAGATCGTACACGGATCTTTATTTTTTCAATACGACTTCGTCTCTTAGTAGTTTACTTTTAAAATATATTATAGGCACATAGTTTATTTGTTGCGTTTGTAAGAATATTATTTTTATCTTCAATAAATGCAAAATAACTTTGTGGTGCCATTTTAAAATTATTAAAATTAAAAAAAAAAAACTTTGTTTTAACCACTGATTTTATTTTAACAAACACTCGACATGTTTCGGGAACCAACGGTCCCTTCTTCAAGAGAATACAAGGTATACTGAAGAATCATAACAAGTATAGATCTTCATTTATAAAGTCATAGAAAAATAACAAACAAATTTGTTTGTTATTGTTTGTTATTTTTCTATGACTTTATAAATTAAGATCTATACTTGTTATGATTCTTCAGTACACCTTGTATTCTCTTGAAGAAGGGACCGTTGGTTCCCGAAACATGTCGAGTGTTTGTTAAAATAAAATCAGTGGTTAAAACAAAGTTACTTGTTTTTAATTTTAATATTATTTTCATTTTGTAAGAATTTTATTCGTCATTCTTTTTTTAAATATATTTTTATTGATTTATTTTTCCTAGTGAGGTTAAGTAGTTTTTTGGTCTAGTGGTTAAATTAAATTCCTCTTGTGATCTCATTTAAGAGCATGGGTTCGAACTTGGATCCAATAATATAATTCCCGTAACCATGCTGCAAAAAATGAGTCTACTTTTTAAGTACGCTATCGTACAGAAATGTTTGTCATTTTTGACATGAATAAGTAATATCAGGAACAAGATCTGAAGATTGAGGTCGGTACTTAGTAACAATTCAATTCCTTGAGCTTATATTGGTTCGTCATAGCCAGCAAGATAACACGCTCTTAACTTAGCGAAAAACTACTACAATTTTTCTGGATTATATTAAATATAACCTGTCAATAATAATATCATTCAAGAATTAATAATTGTAATAAAATAAAGAGTTAATTCAATTTTATAAAGAAAATATCGTAGCGGAATAATTTATTTTGATAAGATAACTTTACACATTTATGTTATTGAATCTACAGCTACAACAGTGATTGTTCTTTATTTTATTACTCAAATAGCTATCAATATATCGTGTTTTAGAGGTTTAACTAACTAACCATAATATTGGGCTAAAATGGGTTATTATATACCATCATTCATATTTTTTTAATCTTTGTTCCAGGAAAAAATCAGAAAGTAAATATTTTCACTTTATTCAAAGTTATTTAGTGGTCAAATTTATCATTTGAACAATTTCAATAATTACCTCCAGTTTAAAATTATCAAACGACTTAATTACTTTTACTTGGTGCCAAAATTGAAAACTTGTCTTCGTCGTTTCTCTAAATGCAGTAATTGTAACTCGAACGGCGCATTGACGGTACAATTTTGTGCTTTGTCCAGTTAAATATTGTTAAATAGTGTGTGATTTTTCATGTTTTATAGATAAAAAGAGGTAGATGACGTTAAAATAAGTTTATGAACTTCTATAGTTAAGTATTTTTCTGTATATGTGAAAAACAATTATTCTGCTTGAACGATATTATTCAATAGTATATAAAGCAATTATTATCATTCATTTATTTGCGTGTATAAAACTTTTTTGCTCATTTTTTTCTACTAAATCCTACCATAATTTACACAAACTTAGCTCAAATAACTCAATTCTACAGCATTTTTTTATACGCTGGTATTTATATTTCTATGCGTATAAAAATATTTTTAGTCGAACTCAATTAATCCACGGAAATAAACCTGCATAATGTGTTTTTTTGAACACAAAATTTTTTGTTCGTATATACATAAATTTGTCGTTCGTACGTATAAAAATATTTGTATCTGAACTCAATTTATTTACGGAAATAAACCTGCATAATACGTTTTTCGAAACACGAAATTTTGTTTTACATACTGAAAGATAAATTAATACTCTTTCAGTGAGTATTCCAACAAAAATAGTTTATTTAAAAAGGTTATAAATTTTTAAACGAAGCAACAAATGACAATGATCAAAACAATGAAATTCCTCAGTAAATTTCTTTAAATAATATAATTCGCATAATCCTCATAATACAAGAGCTGATCGGTTATGTAAATATTTGTATTATTTCCTTTTATGTTTAACTACACAAATATTCTCAATTGCTTAGTTGGTCAAAAAACCCAATTCTTAGAATACATACAGTCATTTAGAAATGAGACTTATAGAAAGGTCGATATATTGACGGAAAGGTACTAAGGTGATGTGTTGTAATTGGTAGCATACCTGTCTGGAAAGCTAGGTGATCTGGGAATCCCGGTAGCAATCAAAATATTTTTTCGCTGATTTGATTTTTCTGCATGGCTTTCTAATTGATAAATAAATTTAGATACTCAAGTTAAGAATAATATCGGCCGCAAATCGTGGACTCTCTATAAAATAGGAGTCAAAGATTTTCCTTATCAATCCAAAGAGCCATGGAAAAATTAATAATGGACATCATACAAAGAGTGAGTAAAAAAAATTACGGATAAGTAGTAAGAATAGTTGATTTAATAAACCATGAAAATTTGTACATAACTTAATATATTACTGAAATCTTTGAAAAAAAAATTTCATTTAACAATTTTTATAAATTGACCCAATGTATAATATAAATAAAAGTATGTAAAGACATGCATTCACACATTGAAAACAGAAAGGAAGCCCTTTTGTCAGACGCTAGAACTCTAAATAAGTTCATTCATACACTCTCTGTATTGGTGACTTCCACCATTTCAAAAATATTCTTAATATTTTAATTTCATCAATAGTTGCAAGAAAACTATAGGGTACCATTATTTATATAAATAAATTTTTGAATAAAATGACTGTTTATTGAATAATAAAAATGTTTCAGGGTCAACGATCTCTTCATTAGGATACAATGTATGCACAATCAATATTAAAATTAGAAGTATTGACGTAAAGACAAACAAAAAGTAGTATATGGATATTAAAAACCTAATTACTAACTAATACGAAAATTAATTAAATAACTAACTATTTGCAAAAAGGATTAGATTATTTGTTACAATTAATTTTTCATCAACAATTACATAAATATCTAATTTATCGGACTGTTGATTCAATATAAATTTTCTTAACACTCTTTATTATCATAAAAATGATATATTTTCAAGAGCCGATTAGAAAATTCAGGAAAATTATTGGTATTCACTGCTCCATAATTCTAAAATCAAATTTTGTGCAAGTCTTACCTACATTTATTATTTTTAAAATGTATTTATTATAATAAAGGCGAATGAGTTATACAATTGTACCTAAGCAGCGGGCGCTTAAAAAATAGTTCAAATTTGACTGTATTTGTAAGGCTTATGCCACATTTAGGACAAAAAATATAAACTGGCTTATCCGTTCGAATGCTTGGTTTTTGATTTGTTTGACTTTCCCAAACCTGATTTTATCACATTGATATAAACAGATAATTTAGGTACCTGAAATGTTTAGGAACAACTGAACCAGAGTATCAGCCTTATGGGCGATAAAAATGAATTATTCTTTTTTGTTTATGGATGTTTTTCCCTGTTTTTTTCTCAAAAGGAAAAGTGTAACTAAATTTTCAATTTTTGTTTAACAAGATTTTCTCCATCACCCAACTAAATACTCCCTTGCCGGACGTTAACACACCCTTTGCACAACTTATGACCTATAACTCAATCCCGAAAACTGAAAATGAAATATCTATATTTAAAAAAATTATTTATTATTTAATCACATGTCAAAATCTTACGTTGTCTTGTTATAGAGAACGGTGAGATTTTTTAAACACTTTTATTTTTAATAAATGAATAAAATAAATATTCGTAAATTAGACTCAAAAACAGGGGTGAAAATATTAAATACCAATAATAAAGGTT
Source organism: Agrypnia vestita (assembly GCA_016648135.1). Classification (NCBI taxonomy): domain Eukaryota; kingdom Metazoa; phylum Arthropoda; class Insecta; order Trichoptera; family Phryganeidae; genus Agrypnia; species Agrypnia vestita. The sequence goes on from JADDOH010015119.1 coordinate 30,572, forward strand.
TAAAATTACATAATTTAAATTTTTTTACATTAGGGAAACGGTGAATAATAAAGCAACTCTAATAAATAACCTCAATTTAACTTTCACAAAAGATTTGATAACACCCACTTTAGACCCCGCCCCCTCTCTCTCCCGTAAGATTCCTGATTGTTCTGTAGGCAAGTTAGTGCATGCTTGTCTCTGACAAGATAAACACGCATGTAATAAATATAAGTAAAAAATTAACAATACTATGGTTGTGGGGTATAGTGTTGTGAACATAGTAGTGTAGTGTTGGTCCTGAAAAAGAGACGGATATATCTCGAAACCGGTAAACCTTAAACCTGGTAGTGGTTTTTACTAAGTTAACTAACATGCTGTTACTTTTTATCATTTTTTATTAATATATGAGTACAGAGCATAGTATTGTTAAAAAAAAGATAAATCTTAAAATTCTACTAGGAAAAGTATACAAAAAGTAATCAAATCGTGAATTAAAAAAAAAAAGCTTTTTCTTTCTTGCACTGTCTCATTTCATTTCTGAGGTAGACTGTTGGGGTTGGCCCTTTTCGTTCTCAGGTTGTATCTTTTTCAGTTCTGAGTATCGCTTTCTTCAAGGCCGTTTGTCTGCTGCATTTTTGGAATATTGAGTCATCCAGGAGTTATTTGGTCTTCCCTTGGATGATTTTCAATGAAGCTCTATAGACCATGAGTATTTAAATCTTGTTTTGATAAAAAATCGTTGTTATTAATTTTTTTAAATGCGATGAAATTCAAATTTACATCGGTACAAAAGAGTAATTTTTATAATATGTTGGGTGTATAGCCCAAGCTCCAAGGCACTTTTCTAATTTATTTATAAGGGACAATTAAGTAATTAAAGCACATAAGAAACAAAAAAATTAGTTTAAAATTTTTGCAATATTTTTTCCACGTTTATTTATGAAATGTAAAATTTCATTACATTTTTCGGAAATGATGTTAATTTTATTAAAGAAATTCCATTTAAATACATAAATTATTTCAATTCCGAAGTCATAAAATATCTAAGACGAAAAAAGCAAATCCGAGAATTTATTTGGAAATCATTTTCATGTAAGTACATGTTAGAGTTTTAATCTTCCTGGAAAAGATTTCCGAATAAAGATTTCGCTTTTGGCTTTCAACCTAGAAATATTAAGTCTCGGTAATTCCGTGTTATATTATTTAGGTGCACGCAGCGGTGCTTATCCTTGCTTTCATCGCCGACACATCAGCCAAGACACTAAGAAGGATTTGAAGCGGAGTTTAAAAATGTGTCCAAGGGATTAGTCCCTTTATCAGCTAACATCTACTCCAC
>JADDOH010015120.1:0-75497 GCA_016648135.1 Agrypnia vestita
AAAAAGTTAAATAAATAAATGTTAATTAAATAAATAGTTAAATAATTAGATAAATAGATAAAAAAATTTAATAACCGTAAAATTAATCCTCGTTTCCAACTAACGTTCATACAAATTGATCACCATGTGCGCCGCGAGAACAACAACACAAAATTGACATATTTTGGAATTATTTTAATAAGTTAAATAAAAGTGAATATCTTATCTTAGTTTCCCTGTGGAAATAATTGACCAACATGAAGAACCTCCCTGTAGCTAATTAGAAGCGGCAGATTTCGAGAGTCTTGTCTCGTTTATTCCGCAGAAAAGTTTTCTTATTTATGCCGGCTTTATTTTGTGACGAGGTCTGATATAATTTATTAATTATTGTAGTCTTAATGAAAATTCGTTGTGAAAATGGGGAATATTAGAGTTTACTGTGTAATATTGTTCACAATGGAGGAGGTTAGTGGAGAGGATTGATTAAGATTCCCGACGATTGAAAGGCAACTCCTGACTAACGGCTCTTTTAAATGGATTCTAACATCACTGCTATTTCTCACTTACGGTATTATCTAAGTATTTTTAAATAATTTAATTATTTTATTTTTATTTATTTTTTTGCCGTTTTATATAGCAAATTAAAAACATTTTTTTATGACAAGTATATATTACATTATAAATGCCTACCTATACATAAATCGAAGTACTTATTGGCCATTATTATACATGAAATTTTGCCCTTTTAATGAAAGTTCATTGATGTCTTTGCTATAGAAATCCTGGGGATGGAAATCGATGAATTCTTTAAAAGTGGTTTTCACCGCCTTAGGGAAATGAAATTTTTCCCTTGTAAAAAGTTTTCCAAATTCCGAAAAAAATGGATATCAGAAGGTGCAAGGTCTGGCAAGTTATGTGAGTGGCGGAGAGTTTCCAGTCAAAGTTCGATGGTTTGAGCCCCATTCCAGAACACCAGCAAGTTAGTCCTATTTTCATGACACAAGCGTTTAGCTTATTTTGATAATAGTACGAATATTGATGCGACACGTATCCCGCGTTAGCATCTCTATTTAAAAAAAACCCTCCTTTAATATTAACACGGTCTGTTGTGCAGTATATAGATGAGCGTTGTCATGGAAAAGAGTAATTGACAAGTCTTGGATATTTGATATTTAGTTTGTCCATCATCGTTTTCAATTCTCGACGATATACTTCTGAAGTAATTTGTCAGATTTCAAGAAGCTGTAATGAATAAAGTCAGCACAGGTTCTTTCTTTAGTATTTTACAGTACAAGCAGATTCTTTTGACTCAATTTGCGTTTGGGATATTGTTTGGTTGCGTCCCCTGGATCCAACCCTTGCGACGAAGTTTCCGAATATCATACAGAATCCACTTTTCATCATGAGTAACAATACGATTCAGAATTCTCTTATTTACAAGAATATCCAATAAATTAAGGCAAGTCTGGTTGCGAGTTTGCCGTTATCCTGCGATACCCACTTTCTTTCTTCTTCTACTTCTTCTTCTCGTGCCTTGTCCGTTTACTGGACGTTGGCTATCATATTGGCTATGCGGACTTTGTTTACTGCGGCCCGAAACAGCTCCACTGTAGACTGGCCAAACCACTGTCTCAAGTTTTTCAGCCATGAAGTCCTCCCTCTTCCAGGGCCCCGACTTTCGGCAATCTTTCCCTGCATTATGAGATGCAAGATCTCGTATTTCTCTGGATGTCTCATCACATGTCCTAGAAATTGAATTTTTAGGATATTTATTGTTTTAATAACTTCTTTTTCTTTATTCATCCGAGCCATAACATCTTCATTCGTAATTCTGTCCATCTAGCTTATTTTGAGAATTCTTGCCTCAAGTCTCAAGCCTAAAGTCAAGAATGCCTCAAGTCGCCTTATCAGTTCTTCGATAAGCGTCCATGCTTCCATTCCATAGAATAATACTGAAAACATGTAGCATCTGACCATTCGAATTCGTAATCCTAGGTTGATATTATGACTGCAGAACATCTTTTTCATGCGGATAAAGGTTGCACGAGCTTGCTCTATGCGGCATTTGATTTCAACCGAAGGAAGTTGCAGCCCAAGTATACAATACTTTGTACCTTCTCTAATTTCGTTCCAGCTGTATAAAGGTTGTCATTCAAGTCAACTGCGTTATTTTTGCTTATAAGCATGTATTTTGTTTTGTTTGTATAAAGTTCTAACCCAAATTTCTCACATGTTAGGCTGTTATACTGATAGGTGGCCAAAATAAAGTATAAAGACATATAAGATATGAGGGTTACAAAATACTTTGGGAAAGTACTTATTTACAAAGTTTGATCATTGTCTTTCGATAAGAATTAATTAAGTAATTTTATAGATATAGAATAATAGATATATGGAGCAGATATTATTCAAATGTTTCAATCTTTTTTCTTGTAAAACATTTTCATGCATTGCAAGTAAGCTTCAATTCGAATAAATAAAATAAAAATTTGAACGTGCCTATTGTCAAAAATAGTCATTGTCTTTTCAAATATTTTACTTATTTAACATGATTTAGCGTGTACATGAAATTCACATACCATCCACATTTAATGCATGCAAACTGAACGATTACTGGGAGGAGAGGACTGCCTTCAAATGTATTGCTTCCCTATTATAGTTATAAATGTATTTTTATTTAAATATTCTGCACCTATCCATCCCCATACTGATTCTCACTTTTTGTGAAAAATATTATGTAGGTACTACACCAAGCTTGTAAATTCGTAGTTACGACTTATTTAAAACTCAATGTGGCACGCAACACGGAGTTTTAAGTAACCCGATGTTAAAGATTCTAATATCAAGGACACCCTGTTGAAATTTAAATAAAGCAAAGCGATTTTATGAAGTGTTTGGAGTAGGTCAGCAGCCTTTATATGAATGCATCAATCAGATGTAAATTATTTTAAATATTAAAAAGGAATAACTTACAGTGGCTTTCTTGGAGGTTTGTGTTTATTTATTTATTGAAATTAATGGAGAAAGTTCAATAAAATAAAATACATAATATGAAAAACATAAAATAAATCAGTGCAGAGGTTATAGCAATTTAAAACAAAAGCAAGGACAAATGAAAAGTAGCAACAAGATGGAGACAAGTTCTGGACTATCTATCTAATCAGACATTGTTTTGAATCTAGAAAGATTTACACCGAAGAGGTTTAGATCCTGTCTCGAACCGAGACATAGGAACATAGAATTCGTAGTTAGTTCTATGATGGTTAAGGAACACCACTTCATTATATCTGAGTCTGCGGGAAGGGATATTGAATTGTCCCAGTAATGAAGGCACATCAGTGTGGCCGTTTAATATTTTGAATTTGGTGATAACGTCAGTGTTTTCTTTATGTTTTCGTACGTTACAATTTTTTAACATGACTAAATTTCACTGTAGGAGTTGTCTCGTGTATCCAAGGCCATTATACATGCGAATTCTCTTAAGAAACGATGTTGCATAGATTCGATGTGACTTATTTGGTTTATATAGAAGGGAGACCAAATCATAGAGGCATATTCTAAGAGATGACGCACAAGTGAATAGTAAAGAGTTTCTGTTGACAGAGTCTAAGAGTTTTAAGGATTTATTTACCGCACAATCTTTTTGTTCATTAAATGTAAGTTTACAGTCCAAAATAACTCCGAACGGAGTATTTTGGACTATACTTACTAAGGACGTATAATTTACATCATACGTATATTTACATACTCAATAGATTTGACTACATCCATTTATCTATTTTCTATTTTGTAGTCAAAGGAGGTAGGTGTTTTTAATCTAAAAAATACTGAATATTGTAATAAAATTGAATATTGTAAATAATCAGGTCCTTCTAATAAAAGTTATTTTTTAAATTGGTTTTCAAGTTAGTGCAAAATTATTTATACATTTCCCAGTTGTATTTTTTTAATTGCCTGTGCTTCAATTTTTGATTTCTTATTTGATTATATTTTTTTTATTAAAAATAGTAATAATATAATTAGTTACGAAATATTTTTTTAACTTCAGAAAATATAAATATGTAAAGTTTGCAGTTACAGTTAACTTATATATCGTATTACTATTTGTTTTGCTTTGCTTTTTAAAAATCTTTGTTTATTAAAAAGTTTGTTTATTAAAAAGTTTGATTATTAAAAAGGTTATGGGTAGATAAGTTACGACCGTGTATTGTCGTTCCATTCTTTAAATTGATATCTCGGGGGAAATCAAAACGAAATTGCTATTGGAATACAAAAACAAATCATCACATTTATAATTCTAACTAGTTGTTCGTACCCGGTGTTGCACGGGTTAAGGATTAAGTTGAAAATAAATTTGTAGGGGGAAATAAAGGTTCCACTGTTTTGCAAAGCCTCTAATTAAAACGATGTTTCCATTTAATCAAGGCTGGGATGGGTAGGAGGTCTAGGGAAGAAATGTAGCCTATTTTGTCCGTCGAAAATATGTATGCAAAATTTGAGTCTAATTGGTCGAACGGTGTAGATTTGTACAGAAAATATATCAGGGATATGGATAATTGGGTGTGTCACTTTGTATGTCGAAAAAAAAGTTTTTTATTTTTAAGCTTAATAGTTATCAAAAGTTGCATTGCATTTAAAACTATATAAAAATGCAAAAAAAGTTGCAATTCAAGTATACTTTTGGCTCGTTGTAGCGAGCCAAATATTCTGAAAATGTTGGTTTTTAGTGATTTTTCAGAGGTAATAAAAGTGCTGTTTCTTCTAAATAATTCTTATCAGATTACTTAATTTCGTTAATATATATATATATAGATAATATACCAAAACAAAAATTTATTGCAAGTTATAAGCTGAATTATTTTTAAAAAAAATTATAAAACATACAAAATTTTCCAAAAAGAGTATTTTTAAAAACAGCAAAAGTTTTTTTTTTAGAATTAAACATTGGCATAATTTTCCTGGAATTCTTCTTGGCTGCAATAAAACCTTATCTAACTGTTTACCCTACGACAGAACCTGCAGTTACAGTCGTCAATTTAAGGCATCCATACATTTCCCTGCCACACACAGTCAGTAGATTTCTTTCTACTGATTGTGTGGCAGGGACTTGGGAAAATCGAATATTCGGGCATTTCGTTCAACGAAAACTGTCTTTAGCTCTTCACTTTATAAGTACATAGCTCAAAAGCGGTAGTTCAGTCAGTATAAGTTTCTCATCCTGCCAGGAAATCATGTCGTAATAATGATGGCTCTCAGTATTGATTTGTGGTATCACAAAAGATCTCGACAATGATTTTTTCGAGGCACGAGCTTTTAAAACCCTCGTATACCCTATTCTATTACAATTATATTGTCATTTGTCAACATTTGATGCCTCCCTGATATCACTCAGTGTAGCCGAAGCAATATCAGCGCCTGCTCTGTGCGATACGCCATAACAATCACATACTTCAGCCAACTTTTTTTTTTGTATTTTCTCAATTTTCTCTTCCTTTAACTATGTTTCCAATGCCCATGCATCTGAAGGTTCTTTGATCTTCAAGAAATGGGTGGTCTTTAATTGGAACAGTTTTATTTTTTCCACATTTACAAGAAGATTAATTTTTGCATTTGCATGCAGCAATGTTAAAAAGAATTATTGATTTAGTTATAAAGTTTTCTATTTTATCTAAATACGATTGACTTTTTGGTTCTTTTTTGAATTTTTTCGATAGTAGCCTATACTGTTTGCAATATGATAATAGAAGCTGGCTCACAATGCTTGCATTTTTCCAAACTTCAAGAACGGTTTGAGCCACTTGTGATTCTAAACTACTTGATTGTTTCATTTGATGACGCGCCCACTCATAATGTCTTTAAATATCTCCTTAAGTTGGTAACATAGTACTTTGGAATTTTTCGGGATATTTCTCAAAAATACGTAATTTCGTACGACCTCTGGTATTTTTGAACTTGACGGATTCGATGCCATTGTGATTCGTTTCATGAATTAATAAAACACTTAAATTTATTACGTATAATATGTAGAAACTTTACGACGGTTGAAAACAAGTAAGCAAACAAATACAAACGTTCGGTATGGAGTCTGACCTAATGAGGCGCTCATAACGGGAGCGCGACCCGAAACAAGCCTAAATTGCGCGAACGGGTGTAGGTATTTAACGCTAACAGATTATCAAAGTGAACTTAAATATGGTGTTTTCCTTATGCTGGCTATATTATTATTAGAAAAAAGCATTTAATTATAAATACAATTAGTAAATACAAAAAATATATCGCTCTGATTGGAACGTTATTTTGCAACTTTTTCTATATTTCACGGCCTTTTAACTAGCCAAAAGTACCAGTATTAAGGAAAACTGTAAATACAGCATTTAATAACATATAAAAATGCAACCTTTGAGAACTATTAAATTTGAAAAATCGAAAGTTGAAAAAAGTGACACACCCTAATGGGTAAAAGGGGAAATATTTTCATGTACATTGATATGTGCACCTGGAGGTAAACGAAAATATTCCGCTTATACCGCTTCAATCTTCCCTATCCCTTTACCCCTTCCCCTCTCCTGATATATTTTCAATGCAAATCTGTACCATTTGACCGATCTAATCCAAATTTTTGCATACTTATTATTTAGGACCCGACGGATAACACAAGCGATATTACCCCCTCCACCTTTATCCCCCCGTCATCTGATATTTTTTTTTACAAATCTACACCATTTGACCAATTTGACCCAAATTTAACATACTTATTCTTTGGGACCCGGCGGGTAACAGATTTAGCCCTTCCCATTTATCCCACCCCTCCCCGTGATATATTTACATTTTCTGTACAAATCTACACCGTTTGACCGATTTGATCCAAATTTTGCATACTTATTCTTTAGGATCCGGCGGGTAACAAAGAAAACTTCTCCCTCTCACCTTTTACCCCATCCTCTAACCTGATATATTTTCTGTTCAAATCTACATCGTTTATTTATCAATTTATTCTTTAAGACCAGTAACAAAAGCGACATTTCCACTCTCCCCCTTTACCCCTTTCTTTCCCCCTGACATATTTTCAATGCAATTCTGTACTGTTCTACTGAATTATGCATAAATATTCTTAAGGACCTGGTGGTAAACAAAGGTCACATTTCCCACTCATACGAACCTAGACTACATGGAAACATGATTTTTTAGAGGCTTTGCAAAACAATGGAACGTTTGTTTCCCCTCACAATCTTATTTTTATCTTAATCCTCAATCCGTGCAACTCCGCTTACAAACAGCTAGTAATATTATAAAAATAATAACATGGAAATTTATATATTTACAATTTCCGAAAGAATTTTAAAAAGATAAAGTAAATTGCATAATTTAGGTACCTACCTGGGGCTACCAAAACAAAATGGAGATGGTAGAAAAAGTTTAATTTTATTATTAGGTTGTATAATATATTTCGTTAGTAGGATTTTAAAAAGTTTTTAATGATTTTAAATAGGTAAAATACGTGAAGAAGAATACTCGAGACTGAAAACTTTCCAGAAGTGATTCAACAAACTAACCAACTAATAATGAGATTTATTTTTATCTTTCATTTTCTATTTATTTTATCTTATTTAATGTATGTTCCTTTTATATTATTTTCAAATAGAAGATACTTAGATTCAGGACTGTGATGTATTGATGTAGTATGTAATCTTGTCAATAAGCTTATCTAAGTCACCAACAAGTGATGCTTAGTTAGTTAATGGTGGTCCAGCACGTGACAAAGCAATATCGAATATTCCAATATATGAATTCAACAAAATATTTATGTGATACAGTTGCAAGAGTGAAAACAAATTTTAAGAAATATCTGGTTCGCTTAATTCGATATATAACATACTGAAATAACTGTTTAGTGAGTAGGTATAGAACGCCCACACTCTAATAGAGTCATTGACCTGGCCCACAAGTGAAGTTTTTTTAATACATTTCCGCAAAAGTCGTCGTGTTAATTTTTCTCATTATGTGTGAGTGAACTGTAATTTTTTAATTAACTGAGTGTGTTGACGTTTCCAAAAGTTTTCCGGAAATCCATTTGAATAAAACGCTAAATTTTTGTTTTTTTTCCCACTATTTTATTTTTGGGAATAACACAACATGTTTCGGAAACTTCCGTTTCCTTCTTCAGATGAGTTGACACTGAGGTGTGCGGGAGTGGATGTCTGATGTATGGGTTGAGACGTATGGGGTGTCTAGGTGGTGGGAGAGCGGAAAAGTTGTAAGAAGAGGTGATGAGAAAGCTTGTATTTGATTATTGATGATGTTATTTGTTGAGTTTAGAATTTTATAAAATTCAAGTGTTTCTAAATTATTTTGTTTTAGGTTAATGTAGGATGAGAATTTTTGTATTGTAGAATGTGTGGTTATTTTCTCTAATATCGTTAGAATATTCCGAAAAAGTGTTTCTAAATTATTTTGTTTTTGGCCGTATCTCTCTGTTTATGTAGGATGAGAATTTTTGTATTGTAGAATGTGTGGTTATTTTCTCTTATATGGTTAGAATATTCCAAAAAGTTATGACTAGTGAAGCACCTTTTATGATATTTTTCTAGTTTCTTATTGCTATGCCTGTTCGACCTAAATATCGCAATCCCCACATTCCAGTAAAACCCACTGCACTGATTTTTCGACATATTATTTTTGAATTGTTTTTCAAGTGAATTGTCGGTGCAGAATAGTTTTTTGGTAATATCATTATGATATTGTATCTATATGCAGTATTTTTCGCCAGTGAAATGAAACATTACAAACCTAATGACACTCTATAAAATATTCAATAACAAATAAGACATTTTATCAATATAGAAACGGCAATCTGATGTATTCTTGTCAGGTTAAAAAGTAGTCCCTCTCTCATCGATGGAGTATCTCTCGTGCCTTGTCAATCTTTCACCCTTTTAAGATCAAAAAGTCTTTTTAGAATTATCATCATCGTGGTGACGGGTAGTTTGCTTTAAGAAGTAAACTACCCGTCGATACTATTATCGAAGATTTGTGGTAATAATCTGCCGGATTTCAGACTCTTTTATAATTGAGCCCTTGCCCGGAATAACGTTGTATCCAACACAAATGTCAATTTTGAGTTATTGATGGATTTATGTTAGGTATATTATTATGCATCGTTTAAGGTAAATAATATGTCAAGAAAAAAATATTTAGGCTTCTGGCTGCATTTTAAAGTTATTGGTTTGTGGAATAACGTTGTATAGTGTTTCTCAAAATGGCGTCGCCGAGCGTCAATATCGTGGAGCGTGGTTTAATTCGCATGAATAAAGGGAGAAAACGAACATCTAATGTTTTAAATTGAAAAGATATCAAAGCCAATAAGTTGAAGGATGCAGGAAAGGAGTTTTTATCCAGAAAAAATATTATCAAACCTGCAATTGACCCGCCAGAACATGTTTGTGGAATAACGTTGTATACGATTTGGCAGTTCTGATTGATATTGTGATTTCATATGTGACAATATTATTTTGTCGAACGTTAACCGATTACTCAATTGATTTATCCATATTGATATTTGAAATGCTTTTTGATAATAATGCTGGCTTTATAGTGCTCTTTATATCGTAACTTAATATAACACCGATACAAAAAGTTTATTTAATTCCTCATTCTTTTTCGCAGGGTCGAGTTTGTGCCAAAAATGTTTAAATCCGGGATGTTTTCTCCATTTTAATATCAAGATAAATATTTAATCAGTATTCAGGTTACTGAATTACAATGAAAAAAGTAATCATCTCGTCTTGTGTATTAAGAAATTAAATATCTGACGCCATATTCAGCAAACAGACGGAGATATATAATAGTATGTACGAGAGACTTATCGTTCCATAAAAGCTCTTTACCTACTAATGATCTCATCACAATCAAAGCTCAAACCTTCCACAAAGAATTAGAATCATGGACCTCCTATAGCTTTCTACCAACTATTTGTGGAAGGAGGGCAAGATTGGCTACCGTTTGGAAAAAAATCATGCAGTTAGGGAGCCTGGAACTAACTTCAATGTATTCCAATCTACTACCAATAAGACTGTTAAGCTCAAGGACCTCGATGACATTTGTGAATTCATGTTAGATGAGCACATGCTGCTTTTAAAAGGCATTATCAAGTAAAGCAGAATAAAAAAATCCATTTTGCGGAATAACGTTGTTTGTGAAAATTTCATATACAACGTTTTTCCACTGATTCAGCATGTTTTTTTACATAGTTTTACATTTTTTACATAATAGGTTCAAATTTAATTGACTTTTCCCCCTATTTTATATTGAGATTAGTTAAGAATTATATGTTTGTTATATTTAAAATATAAAATGTAATAAATTGTAACTGGTTTCGTTTTTTCAATTTTTCTCGGAATGAGAGTATTGTTGGATACAACGTTATTCCGGGCAAGGGCTCAATTAATACATTCGTACGCCCGACTATCCTGTGTTTTACGTGATCTTAAGTATTCGCCTGCAACGCTACATCTTAAAACATCTATTTCAGTTTAACGATTCTACTTTACCAAAGAAAAATCATTAGACAAGGAATCGATAGAGTTTAATTTAAATCGATATTGTAGTGGCTTCTGCTTCTCCATAATATCTATAATCTAGACTATTTATAACCTAGATCTTGCTTACTGTTTCAACTTTGGCAATACTGATGTTTATAATTAAAATACTATCTTCTGTACCCTTCTTTTTTTCCAGTAAATTCGTCATAAATTAAACGTTCAATGTACCCGAAATTAGATCACATTTGCCTGTCATAATTGAATAATGTCCTCCCGGTGTGTTCGTGGATGTTACCCATGGTGACGATTAGTAGAATGTTCACCGACGTAAAATTAGTTTCCGACAGGTGTAACTAATTGGATTTCTTGTAAGGCTCTAAACCATCCCTCTTCTCTTTCTCTCTCTTACTCTCACCCCCGCACCTCTGCCAATCGGAGAGGGCTGAAGACAAGAAAAGGACAAGAAAACCAATTTTCCATATAAAAAGTTTTATTAGAAAACCATGGGGTAGGATTTGTACATAATGTTTATTAAATAGAGTATGTAGTTAAATGATGCAAGTTCAAAGGCTCGTGAGGAAAAAATAATTTTACCTTTAACGGAATATTCAATTTTTACCCTCATTTTAAAATATTTCTGGAATAATGAAAAAAAACAATTACTTGAGGACCATGTGCATTAATTTAAAAAAAGCTTTGTGTTCGAAAAAAATTCTACTTATCTTTTACTAAAGTTACCTTGATTAGATAATAATCCTTTTCTTAATATTATAGACAGTAAATTTTATGATATTGCAAATATTTGAGTCAAAGTTAGTGACTAATTTTAATCAAATAAACTTATATTGCATGTTCTAAGCTCAAATCAGCAGGTTCAATCACCAACATCACCATTAATCAAACGATCCTCGAACGATCAACGAACTGCTCCTTCGAAGTATTGTCATCGTTGTTTTGTCCCATTTTTGTTTTCATAATTAAAAAGTCTATAATTAAAATTTTCTTCAATCTGCTTTTACCTGTGTTTCTTCGGGCATTTTAACAGTTATTATCAAAGCGTGTCGCCTATTAAAACCATTTTATAAAAAATATGTTTTTAAAATTTAAAAAAAAGTTACTTTAAAGAAAATTGAATTTATGTATCAAACATATGTATATGTTATCAAAATAAGGGCCTTTTGATTCTATACATTTCCTTTGACGAATAACAAGCTTAAAATAAGCCTACAGAATAATTCGTGAGTGGATCTGAAGCCAAGAAATCTTTACAAACATTTTCTAGCTTCTCTGTTATGCCGTCAACAGTTATCGACGTGCTTGAAATGGTGAAGTGTTGAGAAGCAATAAATGTTGGTCACTTATCGTGTTACTCTCGTCATGTGTCGCTTTCAACTGTTTCATCCCTCTTCCTAAGATTTACGGCTCAGCTCCTGAACAGTCCGAAGCAATGCCGAACGCCGCACTGTCCGTCCACTCAGAAGGGCTCGGTTAACATTGCGCGCTGTTTCATTACGAGTATTATTTTGCCACGTGTTTTTTTAATTAATTAATCAGATTTTGAATACTCTTAGTTATAATATATATGCTATTTTTCGAGGGCTAATTTTTAAAATCTAAAAATGTCATCGAAATAACAAATTTAAAATTACTTTTTGGAACCTCCGCACAAAACATACTTCCCTCCTTCGGCAGTCCCCTCCAATCACCCGAATATATATGTAAATTACGCTATAAAATTTTCTCAGTTACACTCTGGGACCCTTATTAATATAGTCACCCCTCCCTTTGAAAATTACACGCTCACATATAAACTTTGCATACATCATTACTCTGTAGGGCCTACACATAAATGAATAATTGATTATTTTACAGCATGAACCAAATGCATACCGCTCCTTATCTCCTCATTCCTAACCATCGATTTCAAATTAAAACAAAACCCGAATCTTGGACGACGCCGGGCATGGACCATTATTCATATATAACATCTAGTCTTTAAGGTTCAATTTAAATTAATGGATATGAACCAATAATTTTATATCATTTATAAAATAAACGTCTCCGAATGTGTTAAAAAGTTTAAAATGATATTAACATAAGTATATTAGACAAAACCTACTAGCAAAAAAGCGCAATTTTTTTTGTCAATATCGGTCTGACGTCCATGCGATGCGCCTTCGTAATAATGGCATTGTTATTCTTGACAAAGCGCTTCCTACACCTCCAACCCTTGTTCACTTCAAGGCTGCTTTGTACTACAGTAGCCAGATTTATGTGTAGGCCGTTTACCGTAACGTGGACAATAATACACAATTGGCGAAAGGCTTTCGCAAAATTTATGCGAGGAAGTAACTTACAGTAATTTATTGTTCATAAACGTAAATTACGTGTGTAACATATTCGCAATAGTTTTGTAAATGAATTGATTAAAGCTTGAAATTTTAATTACGTTTTATATCACTATCCAACTAAAATTACTTAAAATATGTTATAAGTGCGTAATTCACGGCAATTTTACATACAAATCTCTGAAACATCTTGAACCTATTTAAAATATTTATAATTTTTTATATTTATAAAGGATAGAAAGATTTTGGTAGCTGGGTCATATGGAGAGAATGACCGAGCATCAATTACCAAAGTCCCTGGTGAACTCAAGGCCGATAAGGCGAAGGAGCTTAGGAAGGCCAAAATTAAGAAGGAGCGACAACGTCCTCAAAGACATTTCTGCCTTGGAGCTTCGGAACTGGAGAGAGTTGGCACTAAACCGAGATGAGTGGAGGAAGACTCTTGAGGAGGCCAAGACTCACCGAAGGTTGTATAGCCAAGAGTGATGATGATGATAATAATAAAGGATAGAATGATTATAAATTTTATACAGGATATCTTTTTATCGGATATTCAATTAATTAATAGAAGATTTTAAAATGTTAAATTTAAGGTGAATACTGAAGATCTGGTGTACAACAAGGTGAACTAATTCCTCCATACTTGAAGAGATTTTTAATCGAGACAAGCTCCTGATCCTTTTGAAAAGCTTAACAATAATATTTGGATATACGTTTCAGTTTGTTTCCCTACAAAGCCACGCTGCTCGGTGACCGCTACCCGGACTCACTCTACGACTCGACCAATCTATGACAAAAAAGCAATATTGCTATCGCTCCACTGTCTCCGCAACCTCCATCCGCGAACACCATCTGCTTCCGGCGGTACCATCATCATCCTCGACCTCACTGCGGTACGCCACCTACATTAGTAGTCAGCATCATCTCCAGCTTCACCTTGATCGTTTTCTGCAGCCGCTACGCACGCGACCAGGAACAAAGTTGACGACCCAGGCGAACCCAATAAGCTGCGCAGCGGACCGCCGCGTTATCGACTAAGGCCCGGTTGTTTCAAGTTCGATCAAAGTAAGCGGTCGATAAAAGCATAGATTTTTACGAAAACGGATCGTCTGATTGGTGGAGAACGTAAAATTTCAGTTTAAACTCTACGCTTACTTTGATCGAATTTGAAACAACCGGGCCTAAGGTCGAACGGCAATGCACTCTCTGTAATTTAACCGAAAAATATATAAACTCGCTGGGCAAAACCGTGGATTTCTCATTCCTATGCCTCAGATGCCAAAGATAAAAGATACCGAAGGATACCCATACTTGAGAAAAAATCAGACTATTCTTTTCTTAAAGGACCTGGCCTTCTTCTGGCACTGTGACTCAGATTCACTTATAGGGCAAGATTATTTTGGCATTACATAGATTTTAATATTTTACATATCGTCAACGTTTAGATTAACATGTTCAAGAGATATTTTCTAGTCCTTAAATGATAAAACGATCTACCATACATACTCAGCATTTTTTTTATTTTCTTTTAAATAGAGATGCAAACACGGAATATTTGTCACATTAATATTTTTATTATATTCAAATTAAGCTAAATGCTAATGCTTGAAAATAGGACTAGCTGGTGTCCTGGAATGAGGCTCGAGCCACCGATCACTGGATCACTAGGAGAGAGTCGTGACCACTACACCAACAAGCAACATTTGCTCAGGATATACGGACTTGACAATGAGTACAATGAAACTGTTAACACGTTTCATGAAGCTTTAAGAGAAGCCTGCTGTTGATTTTAGATATTGGCAGATTTGCTGTTTTATTTTATAATTGAAAATTCAATGATTGACTGCTAACTGAATAACGCTGAGTTACTTTTAGATGTGTACGAGAATCAATTCACTACATGTAAATAAAATATTGTTTTTTAGTTAATGGTAATTCGTAACGTATACATAAATAAATATTGTGATAATAGCCTGCGCAGTACTACAGAAGGAGTAACCCTCTGAAATTGAAAGTCTTTGAGTATAGGTCCCTATATTATTATAGACACGAAGGATCTAGAACACAATTTTCTTTGAATTACATTTCTGGCATTCAATTTATTACGTTTCTTTGACCTAGAAAACATTACCATAAATTTTCTTGAAACACATTGCGTTGCTTGTAAGAGTAGGCCAGCTTTAGTGGGGACGTCAACTGCACGCAATGTGACCAATGTTTGGAATGGGCATTTGCATATTTTCCGTCCGCAAATGTCCGATAATACAGCGGCGGAAAAATACTTGCAACCGTTACCGACTATTCACTACTATTCAACTGTTTCTTCATCTGATTCTTTTTTCGTTTTTTCTTAGCTGCATCTGTGTGAAGATTAATATTTTGTCGTTTTGGCGGCATTTTGTGCGCCCTTGAAGCGTCTCTTAAGGCGATCGTCTAGCTGAATGAGCAAATTTCACCATTTTTTCTCATATCTTCTCTTGCGTTTTTTATTACATTTTTGTATGGAAATATCTCATTTTAAAATTTATTCATTAGGTTACATATATTTTAAATACGAATATCTTATTAAAATGTCACAAACTAAATTATATAATTTATTAATAAATTAACAAACCTTCGATGTTTTAAAAATGACTAAAATTGCTCGAATTTATGGGCCTTTTATGGCTGAACGGCGTGTTGAGATGTATTTTTTATTCAATAATATTATAAAGTAAACGTTTATCTTAAATTTGTAATAATTATTGCAAAATCTGTTAATACGTTTACATGAAATTTATGTTTTAAAAAACACTGTTTTTTAAATTATTTTTATTTCTTGTGTGCTTTTTTCGATCCTTTTAAAATGGTTTATAACTTTTTTTCTTTAATAAATTAAAGGAATAGACATTTTTATTTTAAAATTAATACAAAAAAATCAAAAAATTATACTCGATTTCAGATTTTAGCTATTTAATCAAGGCACTGCGTATTGTGTCATAAATACGTTGCGTCTTGATTAAATATCTAAAATCAGGAATATCGAGAAAGATTTTGATATTTTTTTGTTTTTATTGTAAAATTATAATATCTGTTCTTTTGACTATTGAAGTAAAAAAGTTGTCAACCATGTAAAAAGAGTTGAATAAAACCCACAAAAAATAAAATATTTTTAAAAAACAGTATTTTTTAAAACATAAATTGCATGTAAACAAACTAACAGATTTTTCTATAATTGTAATAAATTTAAGATAATCGTTTACTTTGTAATATTATTGAATAAAAAAGACATCGCAACACGCAGTTCAGTCATAAAAGGCCCACAAAGTGGAGCAATTTTCTTCATTTTTAAAACATCGAAGGGTTGTTAATTTATTAATCAATTATTTAATTTAGTTTATGACATTTTAATAAAATATTCGTATTTAAAATATATGTAACCTGATTAATAAATTTTAAAATTAGATATTTCCCTACAAAAATGTGATAAAAAACGCAAGAGAAGATGTGAGAAAAAAGGTGAAATTTGCTCATTCTGCTAGACGATCGCCTTAAGCAAAAAAGCATAAACATAAACATTTTCAACAGCGACATCCCATACCAACAGCAATTTTACGATAAAAAATTCAAACAGTCAGAATGTAAAATCATTACAATTAAGATAAAAAATTATTAAGTGTACTTCCAAAACTTTCGTAATGCAGCAAAATCATTGAAAAAATCACAAAATATTGAGTATTAAGAAACTAACAAAATATTAAAAAACGGAACATTAATGATTTTCTTGATTTTAATAGTTGAAATCTGATGCGGATCATTTTGCAAATAAACGCGCGTAAATCGGTTTAGTAGTTTTTGAGTTTATAGGGGACATATGTAAAAATAGTATATTAGAAGATAGATATAATCTAACTAACTTAATAAATAACCAATAGAAATACTCTAATTAAAGTAGTTTGTAATATTCCTACGACGTAAATACCTTTATAGTACCTGCTGCATTTAAAAAAAACTAATTAATTTATATAATTTTTGTTTATTAATTACTTATAAGCAGTGTTATGTGATTAATTTATAAATAAAACTATAAATAATAACAAATGTTGAACTAAATACAAGTTGTCCATTAGGAATAGATTAATGGATAGATTGGCAAGATGAAGTGATATTATTAGTTACAATTATATAATTGTATTATCGTGTGTTATGTAATACTAGTTATTTTATGAGATTATTAAACTTAGTACTTGAGCGTAAATAGGTGAACTAAACCACTACTTTAGGCGAGGGAATTAGAGAATCCCTCGTATGTCTCCGCTCACGTATATTTGAGATACCTACATTTATAAAGCAGTTAAACTTATTCTTGCTTAATTAAAGTCCCTATTAAGCATAACATATTTTTTTAAATATACGTTTTTAATTTTTTTTTTTAATATCATTCCAAACCAAGTCTCTTCAAAAACGTTTACAAATTTTGATAGTCTGTGTGTGGTATTAAGCAGTTTTGGGTTTAAAAAGCAATTTTATCAAGGTAAGCATTTGTCCATCATACACCATTATTTGTCGGTAATAAACAGTATCTGGATACTCTAAAGCCGGCGCCACTCCTTCGAATTATGTCAGCCTTTCGTATCGAACAAATCTTCGAGACACTCTTCGATGCAACAGTATTTCTGAATCAATGATTCGAAAGGCTTTTACACGGAATGCCAGAACATCCACAGACCTTGGTGAAAACCAGAAACTACCAGGCCTTCCTGCCTTATGTTAGAGGTACCGATGACAGAATTGGAAAAGTCCTAAAAAAGAATAATATAAAACCTATCTTCCATGCACGGAAAATACCGCGTATGCTGAGGAATGTTACGGATGAAAATGCGTTGGAGTCACACGGTGTCTATGAGGTTCCATACAAAACATGCGATGGGACATACATCAGATGCACGAACCGCGAAATATCGGCAAGAATATACGAACATCGCATCGACGTAAAGCGACGAAAGAATACCTTAAAGCAACATGTGATCTCCGAAGGCACGATGTAAATTTTGATAAAACCAAAGTATTGGTTGCATTGAACAAAAAGAGTCATCGAATATACCGAGAAGCGATAGAGATCAAAAGATGCCACGCAGTCTTAACACTCGAGATGATTCCCGACGGCTCTCTGTGGCCTGGAAGCCGATTATTGGTAAACGAAAACCCGAGACTCCAACAATGTTGTACCCACAATACTAGGCAAACAACCGAGTAATCGACTAGCTGCACTAATATCCAATTCTCTAACAGATACTCGTGATATTCACGAGTATCTGTTAGAGAAAAGCTCACGGTGTTCCTAGTACAAGCAGGCAAGATGCTTCACAGGACCAAATATCAAATCCTACAGACGGGCTACGAAGATCGCAGAGATTAAAAGAAGAATGTGGAAAAAATAATAACATTTTTCCAAAATCGATCCAAACATAGAGCTAGAGTCAGTGCAGTGAAGTGAAAGAAAAACAATTTAAAATATTAACCTTAAAAAATCAGTCCAGAAAAGGCGCTAGTATCGCTCGTAACTGACCTGTGAAAGCAATCAATTAATTGATTATAAAGTACTGGCTTACCTCGAGCTTCTAAATTCATGTAACAAAATGAAACTTACGATGTGGTTAGTAAAATTATCAGAGCTGACGCATTTGTCGAAGTAGATTAGGCGGTCTAGCCGCAGTATCGTAGTCTACGATTTCTAGACTCTAAGGAATTGGAAAAAAATAGAGCTGAAGTCTCTGTTTGGTGGGAGATTAATTTCTGCGGTAACTTTTGTGAAAAAGCCTTTAAATTGACAAACGATACGTTGCCGAAACGTCGGCCTAAGTTTCCTCAGGGAAACCATCCTCGTACGCGACCGTTTGTCACGGATCGTTTGTAAGTACATATTTCAGATTACATTAGCCGCGTCCGCAAATGCCTTTGAAATGTAGATACGGGCGACAATACGCGCGAACCGCCGCGCGCCGCCCGCCGCCGCCCGAACGGCGTTCCGAGTTTAAAAATAATCCAATTGTACGGCCCGACCAGACCTGTCGCGCGGGGCCTGTTTATATTCGGTCGGCGGCCATGTCCCCGCCAGATTCTCCGCGATCGCGGACAATTCTTTTCTCCGGATGCCAAACTAAAATTCGCCTGTTTATGTTATAATGTTGTTATAATTATTTTCAATCCACGATCAATTTTTTTATCATCAACAATCATCAATTAAAATATAGCGCGGAATATTTAAATTTAGCCAATATTGAGCAAAAATAACGTAACATAAATTTATCGAACGTTGGCACGCATTCAATCAACAAATAATGATTTCACTAAACTGAAAATTACCAGTTACGTGTTGTTACGTAAGCCGTCAGCCCCATACATTGCGGCTAAGGCTACTACACTAATATATTGATAGAGAAACTTTGTACTTTGTGTTTACTTTTTCCAATACTTGGTTGATAATACATTTCTGTAAAATTATACAGGCATTATACAGGAAGTAGGTGTGAAAGTGTGTTTCTAAACATGTTTTTATGAACATTATAAATTTGTAACGTTTTTTTTTTGCTGAATTTACGTTCCATTTCATCGTACCAGGCGGTAAATATCACCAAAGTTTTATTATGAGTAGCGTTTACTATTTATTTACTAGTAGAAAATAAAGCGGACTGCTATTTGGCTTACAGGTTAATAGATTGGTAAATCCAATTTATGTCAGAATCCACTTTTAAGATTTACAAGTGATCAAAATCTTTGAAGAAAGAGTATTTTCCATCTGAAACAAATTTGTCACAGTTACATTAATTACGTATGTCTATACAAATTATTTTAAGTTGAAAAACCATATGAAGAATTTTTTAGGAAATCAAATTATTAGTTCCATATATGGAACTAATAATTTTGTGATTATTGCATTTCAAAAACAAGCTTCATATTTTGGTACATTATTTAGTAAGGACCAGCAATATATCAAATTAGTTAAGCCACATGGCTTAGAGCTTTTTCCATTCGATATTATGTGTCATTATCATGACGTTTTGTGAAATAGTGTGGTAAATAACTTATGGTAGGTGCTCATAACCTTTCAGTAATGTTCATAAAAACATTTAAATTATTCAACTCAATTAATACACAAAAACTAATTTAATTAACTTAAAACAGTATTCGTATAAATATAAGAAATTAAGCTTACGTGATAGAAACTTATATGTTATATTAATTATATGAATAAATTATTTGCTTTCAAAGTTCAAACTTTAGTAAACTATTTATGTATGTTATATTTGACGGATATAAAAGCAAAGGCATCACTGACCAAAAAAAATGTCACCAAGGATTACCAAATTAGAATGTAGTGAATACGAGATTTTATAATGCATATAGCTTTAGCCCTTCCAAAATCATGTTTCCAAGTATTAAAGTATTCACTATTAAAAGACAGCAATATCCTTGTAGTGTAAAACAGCAGCAATATCCACTTCAACCAATCAACCCTCAAGGATGTGTCACGTGACAAAATGGCCGCTTCATACTAAAGTGAGAGATGATATCAATTTTATAGTGAAAAATCATAGAAAAAACAGTTATAACCAATTACGTAAATAACGAAAGCAAAAATGTCCACTATTTGGTAAGAAACACACCAATATCCTATATAAATATTAAATATATTTTTTAAAGTTAATCAGAGGTGGCAATTTATTTTAAAATTTTGTTTCTAATATGATGTAGGCTCCATAGATTCCAGAGAAGTTTCTTTGAGTAGTGACACGTTTTTTGTATTTATTTCAGAAAGACTAAGTAAGATATAATAAATATATGATAAATTTTAAATATATGAGTATGTATACTAATAAAAGATTGCAGAAGTTGTGCAAGCCCTGATATAGACAGCGCCCATAATATTATGGTAATACCAGAGAGCATACTCAAATACAAGAAACTTAAAAAGAAAAACGGTAACAAATCGAACATAAAGCTGCCAAAAGAAGAAGAAACAAGAAAGATATATAAAGAAAAAAACATTGGTATGTGATTTTGATAATAATGACGATGTGGACAAAGTGTGGGACAAAATAAAAGATACAATAAACGCAGCAGCAAGTAAAGAAATATAAAGAACAAGACCGCGAACCAGGACAGAATGGATCACAGAAAATATATTGAAAATGATTGAAAAGAAGAGAACGATGAAAAATTCTACAACAGAAGAGGGAAAAAGAAATTACAGAATGCTGAGAAACAAAATCAATAAAGAGTCCAAAAAGGCGAAAGACGCTTTTTGTCATTGAAAGTCTATATGACTCAACTGCAGAACCTTTATCTTCAAAATTCACCATCAAACGCAAAGAAAACTTCCTGATGCATATCGCTGACATGGAAGAACACTTCGCAGCCTCCCTAGCTCATACTTGGGCCAACTCCAGTATTCGAGCCGGGATGACAGTTTTATGGAGAATGAGAGATCATATGTCATTGAAAGTTGGTCATAAGGATAGGCGGGCCGGGGAAATGTTTTCCCATTACAATAAGGGTTAATCACAGTCAAAATATTGCATCCAAAATCCATATTTATATAACAGCAAGTCGTGATTTTAATGTATAAAATCCATATTTATACATTAAAATCACAACTCGCTATTATAAGAACCTTCTTTCGAACAAGTCATTTCCGAGGCTCTATTCACGTATTTATAACGATATAGGTATACCTCTCATACTGTGTATACTGGTAGTTTATAAATATATTTTCCTCATAAAATTCATGAACAAACTCGGCGGGGGAAAGAGGGTGCGTCACGTCGCCGAAACTAAGGTTTCGGTAAACCTTTTAAAATAATTGATTTGAAGTTGTTATCTATAAAAATTGCATTCGTATATGTTTCTTTCCTGTCTGAAATAAATAACGTTGTGTAAATTGGTATCGCACGTTTCGTTAAATAGTTGGAACTACATTTTGGTTCACGAGATCTTATTGTATTATGTTACGTAATCGATAAGACACGTTTTTAGATATACCGCACAATAGGCGCTTTGAGACCGCCACGTTTCTAAAAGAACTCGGGGTTATAAAACACGCTCACGTGAGGGGTTCTACAACTAGACAAGATCATTGGGAATAACGTTACATAATATTACGTTAATAGATGTTCCGCTCGTACAACGTAGGAGACGTTTAGCGAAGTTACGGCATTCTATCCACTAGTTACGATTAGAAGGCATTTACGTAAACATACATACATTTGTATAAAGGGTCAAATCGTTGCATTTGCTGCCTCGCGATCAGGAGAGCAATTATTGTATATACTGATATTTATAAAATCACTCACATGGGGACATACTAAATACAAACCGCCAGATTCATCACAAAGTGAACCTATATCAATTAATATTTATTTAAAGACTAAAGTTTAATTACCCCGTTAACTGCTTCAAGGGCGATTAAATAATCTAATGCAATTAATAATCTGATTACAATCACGATTCGCCATAGCGAATTCGTGAAAATTCGGATCCTATATTAATGTTTTTTAATATCGCGAAATTGTTTTGTTTTAATATAAGTTACTAATAACTGCCGCACTAGGTAAAACCTGTATTGAAGCAGTTATTCTCATTTGCTAGTTATGTAATAGTAACAAATAACAATAGTAAAGAAGTATCAACGTAAAAAAGAAAGCATAAAGAATTTAGTAATATATACAATCATAAGAATACATAAATCTAAAAGAATAGAAAATATACATATAAAATTAAGATAAAAATTTAAGTACATATATACAAAAATAATTACATGTTTTAAATAATGGAATTAGTCAATTCTACAATACCAAGTTGTATAGTTATTTACAACTCTTAACACTTGTATAGTTATTTACAATTTTTCATATGTTCGATCGGACAAAACAATGTAAATTAATTTTTATGTAAGTTTATCCTTTATGTAAGTTAATTTTCGTGTCAATTAAATAAGGTGTTTCTGCTGTTCCATTGTTTTTTTAAGGAAACCATACACTGTTCTAATAAATAAAAGTAACAATACTAAATTTATAGAATTTTAATTTGTAATATTTGATTATTGATACAACTCAAATGATGCATAATAATATATACACGGATCAGACATAATTTAGAGATTTGCATTTAGGTAGTTATTAACGTTTGATAACTTTGCACTCCAGATTTAGGTTGAGCATGATGTTAGTCACGTAAGTCAGTTATATACTGACCAGCGCATGGCAAGGATAACTTCTAATACTTACTTTTTGTGGATTGTACACAATAGAATTAGTGCATTTAATAGTACAAAATTATGAAACGCGGATTCTACACGAGCCATAATAGTAAATATTCACACGAAACCATCAGCTATTAAGTTATTTTATTTTTCCTTAATTTATTTTCAACAAATTTCCATTGCAATCAAAAATGGGTATATAATCTATACCTATAAAACTCAATGTTTGTCTGTCTGTCTGTTCTCTATACAAAACCCACACCGTTTGTCCGATTCAATTCAAATTTTGCATACTTATGCTTTGAGACCCGGCGGGTAACATACGCAACATTTTCCTCCTATTCTCATACCCCTTCCCCTCCCCCTGACATATTTTCGATGCAAAACTGTACCGTTTGACCGATCAGATTCAAAATTTGGAAAGTTATTCTATAGGACTCGGCAAGTAATAAAGGCTATATTTCCCCTCTATTCTCATACCCCTTCCCTTCCCCTGACATATTTTCGATGTAAATTTGTATCGTTTAACTGATCGGATTCAAAATTTGGAAACTTATTCTTTAGAACTCAGCGGGTAACACAGGCGATATTTCCTCCCTATTCTCGTACCCCTTCCCCTCCCCCTGACATATTTTCAATGCAAATCTGTTCCGTTTGACTGATCGGACTCAAAATTTGGAAACTTATTCTTAAGGAATCGGCGGGTAACATAAGCGGAATTTCCCCCCTATTCTTTTAACCCTTCCCCTCCGCTGATTTATTTTCGATGCAAATCTGTAACGTTTGCCCTATTGAACTCAAAATTTGGAAAATTATTCTTAAAGACTCGGCAGGCAATATATGTGACATTTCCCCCCTATTCTTTTAACCTTTCCCCTCCGCTTATATATTTTCAATTCAAATCTATACCGTTCGACCGATCGGACTCCAAATTTGGAAACTTATTCTCTAAGACTCGGTAGGTAACATAGGCTACATTTCCTCCCCTCTCCTTTTGCTTTTTCTCCTCACCCTGATATATATTCGTTGCAAATCTATACCGTTCGAATCAAACCTTTGTTTCCCCCCCCAAATTTAACTTGATCCTTAACCCGTGCAACGCCGGGTACGAACAGCTAGTTTATAATAAATTTATGTTGACGACTGACCCAGTTGTGAAGTAGTTCGCGACACTCGTCTACAGGTATTGGCCCAACTTTTGTCCGCGAAGTATTGAGCTACCTTGGGGCGGTCGTCCGGACTGAACTTTCAGAGGTGGTTATTTATGTTTTAGAAAATGCCACGAACCGAGAAAGCAAGTAAGTGCAAAGGGCGGCATTCTTCAACTACAACTAATGAAGACTTGATTAAGGGCGCACTTCAGTGTACTTACGTTCCACAGCATGGTTCACAAGTGTAACTTTAACAATGGAAACTGATTATGAGGCATCTATAATATATATATTAACTATACAATTTTCCCTGGGGATAAGATCCAGTATTGCGTTTTAGAAAATTTTGAATCATTGTGAATAATTAACAAAAATAAAATGAGGAGTATTAATGCTAAGGCAGCAATATCTTCCTTTTTTTTAGGACGCAATCCTAGGATTGGTCTGCAATAAACACTCGATTTCTCCACTCCTCTCTGTCACTTGTCAGCCTCTTCATTTCTTGGTAGGTGCTACAGAGCAAATCTCCAATAATCTGGTCTACCTAGCTTAATCTCGGGCGGCCTCTACGATTGATGCCTTCAACATTTCCCTCGACGATGGTTAAAAGCAGGCCCGGATGCCTTATATTATGGCCTATCCACATTGATCGTTGTTGAGCGATTTTGTTCAGGAGCCGCCTCTTTTCGCGCACCCTGCTCAACACTTCATCGTTTCGAATATGTTCTGACCAATGGATCCTCGCCATGTGCCTGTAGCACCACATCTCAAAGGCCGCTAGCCTCCCGGACATGCTCTGGCCGATGGTCCATGTTTCGCTGCCATACATCAGCACAGGGCGAGTGCTTGTTGCAGACCAACCCTAGGATTGCGACTCAAAAAAAAAATCTGTTTGTTTTTGTACACTTTTCTTGTAAATAGTGCTTTTTCGCCTTTTTGAATTCTCTATTGATAGTGTTTCCCAGCATTCTGTAATTTCTTTTTCCCTCTTCTGTTTTAGAATTTTTCATCAATCTCCTCTTTTCAATCATATTCAGGATATCTGATCCATTCTATCCTGGATCGCGGTCTTATATTTTATATTTTTTTCACTTTCTGCTGCGTTTATTGTATTTTTTTTTTCCACACTTTGTCCACATTGTCAGTATTATCAAAATCACATACCAATGTTTTTTCTTTATATCTCTTTCTTGTTTCTTATTCTTTAAGCAGCTTAATGTTCCATTTGTTACTGTTTTTCTTTTCAAGTTTCTTGTATTTAAGTATATATGCTCTCTGCTTTTACCATATTATGGGCGCTATCTATACAGGGCTTGCATAACTTCTGCAATCTTTTATTTGAGTATATATATTTAATATTTATCATACAATTATTATATCTTACTTAATCTTTCTGAAATAAATACAAAAAACTTGTCACTATTCAAAGAAATTTCTCTGACATCTATGTAGCCTACATCATATTAGAAATAAATTTTCTGTACCGCTTAAATAATCGGACTCCAAATTTGAAAACATATTCTTTAGGACTCGGCGGGTAATATAGGCGACATTTCCTCTCTATTCTTTAACCCCTTCCCTCCCCTCGATATATTTTCGATGCAAATCAGTACCGTTCGACCAGTCGGACTCAACATTTGGAAACTTATCCTTTAGGACTCGGTGGGTAACATAGGTGGCATTTTTCCCCTATTATTTTACCCCTTCCTCCCCTCTGATATATTTTCGATGCAAATCTGTACCGTTCGACCGATCGGACTCAAAACTTGGAAACTTGTCCTTTAGGACTCGTCGGGTAACATATGCAAGATTTACCCTCATATTCTTTTACCTCTTCTTCTTCCCCTGATATATTTTCGATGTAAATGTGTACCGTTCGAATCGAACCTTTGTTTCCCCCAACAAATTTATTTTCAACTTAATCCTTAACCCGTGCAACGCCGGGTACGAACAGCTTGTTATAATATAAGATTAATCATGCGGGAGGGTGTTTTTATAAATATGTAATTACTTCAATATGGTATCGTGCGCTCGTGTGAAATTTTTGCGTTGCTTAAATCTTTTCATAACATGCAAAATATTCCGCTCGGTTACCAAATACAGTACCCGTTATTATAGTATGCTAATTATTACATTTCATAATCAATATTATTGAAGAATTGTCGAGGTTCCCGCCTCCGCTCGTACTTCCTACGGTTTCCCGCCATTTCTCACATTTGACGTGTAAAACATTCGACCAAGCATAAAAAGAAACTTTGACCTTTCATGCAATATTCATATTTCTATTTTGGAAGTTGTAGAAGAAAAGCACAGGTTATTTACCGTTCCATATTAATGCGAAAGAGGAATTGAGGTTGGCGTTGGAAATCGCGCGAGGGACTTTTAACATCTGAAGAAGGAATATATTATTCCTCTTGATTGTTAGACAACAAAGGTACAAGCATTATTTGCTTTCTGCGCACTTGAAAGAGCCGCACCTCGCGATCTATTGTTATTAATAATAATTATCATTTCCCAATTCATCGGTCCCCTTATATTAAACATCTGATGCAAAAAGATAAACCAAGGTTAGATAAAATTTACATTGTATATTAATTAATAATATTGCTTAAATTTGTCTTTTGACGAAACGAAAACTCCATTAGAAATATTATTAACATTTCACTTAATATATTTTTTACCGCAGAAAATCCAAATTTACATTGGTTATTGTCATACATTATATAGGTATGGTAGAATATGAGTATAATAAGAGAATTTGTTTTTTAATTTTTTATTAGATATTGACACACAACTAGGCCTGAATTAAGTTTCTAGGTGTCCGCAATTATTTATGCCTTGTGTTTTATAATCATGTTTTACATTTACGAAAAATATATATTTATTGTCATCATTATCTTCATCCCGTTGTCCTAGTACGATCGGAGGCCCAAAGACTCTTCAAGGTGCTTCCATATTCCCCCGTCTTGCGCTGCTTCCGCATGAGTCAACCAGTCATATTTATAGTACATTATTTTTTGTTACTTCTCCCAGCTTAATCTGGGGCGTCTTCCTTCCGGGGTTGCCAAAAGGATTCTTCTTGGTATCCGTTCTTCTGGCATTCTGGGCACACGTCCAAGCCATATCATTTGTGATTTTTCTCTCTAAACTCTATGCCGAGTGTGCGTCTTATATCGGGACTCCTCACTCGTTCGTCAGTGCGACCCCCGCTACCCCCCTTATAAAACTCATCTTTGCAGCCTGGATCCTTGCTTTCACTCTCTCCGTTATAATGATGACCATATACCTATTAGGGAGGGCTTTACCCCTGTTAAACTTGTAACACTCCATGTGCCGATTTTGAGCAACTCTTTGGGCATGTTGCACTGTGCCAATAATATATCAATTGGACTGACGCTTCTGCTGAATCCGTCATCCCATCAATAATAACGGCCATGTATACATATCGCGTAATATAGCAATTAACAAAAAATTAGAATTTAATGTATCGATTAATAATGTTTTTACATGATTTTGTGTCTGTTTGTTTGTTGCTCGGTGTGGTGGAATCATGTAATTGATTTTTCACCGACTTCCCGACTATCTAGAGCTTTGAAACTTTCGGCTTTCGGCGGAAACTGAAATTTACGTAAAATCGATGACTATACATTATTAAATCATTCGACATGATTTGGTCATTATTTTGATGAAAATTACTAATTTTCCATTGTTATCGAGCGCTCAGCTGTTAAGTTTAGCATTTTTATTTGGGTAAGAAGTTTAAATTTGGTTAATGCACGGTTTATGTTAAAAAATTGATTAAAAATGTACGCAAAGAAAGCATATAAAAGCGTGACTTCAAAATTATTTCTAATTTCAGTATATTTTTTTAAGAGATTTTATTTATTTTAAGAATATAGGTAGATAGGTACATATCCACAATTTTTTTTTATTGTCAAAAGTAAAGCCCCATCCTTAAGCAGAAATATTTGAGGAACAATTACCCTCATTTTAGTTTCGCCCAAAACAATTCTCGAATATAATCTTAATTAATATTTTCAGTGTGCATTTAAAGCAAAAGATACCGTAAATTTATTTTATATTTAATTTTTTTATGCTTTTGGTCATCTGTACTTAAAAATCTCGATTACCACAACACGATAAACATAAAATACATCCATTAATCCAATACTCAAAATATTAATTACACACGGAGTCAATACTCGATATACTTGTAATAAAATATATGTAACTGGGTAGCTGCCCTTCTTTTTTATCGTTTATAAGGCCTGCTCATTAGTGGCACGTGAGCATGCGCAGTATTGAGCTTCTTGAGCCATTGCTATTTAGTAGCATGTGTGTACGCACATTGCTAGCCCGGGAGCAGTGGCATCCCCAGGAACTACACCGTTAGTAGCGCGTAGGAGGTTTTTCTCATGCATCTTTAATTGGAAATCATTTTATTACCTTTGCTTTTTATATTTTTATTTTTTTAAGAGATTTTATTTATTTTTTTATTTATGAATATTTATTACATATTTATTTATTTATTATATGAATATTTTTTACATATGACAAATGAAACACTCTTTCATCATAAATGTAAAAATTTACTACCAAATTTGGAAGAAAATTATTCAAAAATAAAATTTAAATAAAAGAAGAAAAACATTTTTTTTTTAAACAGCTTTTTTTCATAAAAGTAATTCAAATAACAAAAAAAAAATTTTTTTTCTACCATTCGTTGAGTTTTTCAAGGGTATTACTTTTTAAATATATGGAACAAAAACATTTGACGTGTTCGTTGCACAGTGGTTTTTCACACAAATTACATCCTTTTTTGGTTCAGCTTTTTTCTTTTTCTAGCAGATTCGAAAATATTCCACGAAGATTTTGTTAATTATCTAGGGATCGACTAATGTCATAAGTTTTCCACATTATCTGGCAAAGATCTGACGATAAATTACGAATGCTCATCCCCCTGTGGTGAATGGTTTTATCAACTGAATTCCCAACCTTCTTTAAAAAATCGACGCTAATGATTAATTTCAAAATTGCTAGCAAATATTATTTTTCCATTGATACCAGCAATTTTCAAATGGGAATAGAATAAGGTGTGAGGCCATCTATTACTATCTCTGATTTATGAACCTTTCATCTCATCAACATCTATCAACTTAAATATATAAATTGATAATTGCCCATAAATCAACCGCCGGTTGATTTATGGGCATGCTTATTTGATTTGCAGGTGGAAGGGGTATCTTTTTAGCATGTGTGGACAGGCTTGCTTATGAGCATGCCATTCGCTAGTATTCGGCTAGTATTGATTATCAATGCGATCTTCTCAGTTCGCGACAGTTGAAACAAATATGGAACGTTGGGGAGATGACAAAACATTACTTTTCGTGACTTATTATATAAATCACGAATGTCTGTGGAATACTCGGTCACCGCTATGTAAAAATAATATAACAAAAAATAATGTTTGTGAAACTTTATTAAAAATATATAAATGATTCAAATCTTACGATAAAAATTATAAAAACTAAAATCAAAAATGTGCGGATGGAAACTCGGCAATTGTTTTGATTTATTGGTTCACTCGAATTTCCTGTTTCAGCTTGCAAAGTTTCCATTTTGAACAAGAGCGTCTCTATTCTATGACAAGAGCATGCTAGTAATAAGATGTTTGTTTAATTGTTAGCTTTGAGCATCCTCATTCATGAGCAAGGGTGTACAGTTGTAATAAAATGCTAGTTTTGAGCATGTAAATGAGCATGCTCAAAAATAAGCGTGTGTATCATCACGTTAATAGATTTATTCGTGATTCCGCGGCCACAATCAGGTCTAGGTGACAGCCCCTTATTAGTATACTGCGCCCTAAAGAGACCAGACTTTGCCAAAAGTTTGTCAATGTTCCATAGTTTTGAACCGACGGACTCGACTTCGACTCGACGATGGTATAACTATTATCTCGCACCGATCCGTTGTCCGTCGAATTGCGAAAAATCAGTTACCAATCCTCCATACAATCAGATAAAAATCTCGGTTATATGTAATATAATATAAACGGTTATATGTAAATAATAACGGTTAGTATGTTGCCGGTTTAAATATATCACTACTTTAAGCGTATTGAAATTGTATTTTTATCGTCGTACAGATGTAAAATAAGACCTAATAAGTGACTAGTCAAATTAACTTTTCTAAAGCGTTACAACTATTCTCCTAATTACTATTCCCTTTGAACAATTGCTCGATAGTCTGGCTTTATTGGATTTAGTAAAATGTATAGTTACACAAAAGGGAAAACCCAAAAAGTTTCAAGAGCGCTTTCTCGTAGCATTGCAAATAATCGATCGAAAGGGTGTAGCGAGAGGTACCAAAAGACGTATTAATGGTTTTTCCGCTTTAAAACTAGGAGAAGGTTTTCGCTTTCATGTGACCCAGCCTAACCAATGAGATGAATGATTCGGGGTATCGGGCAAGTCTTTGATTAATGAATAAAAGATAAATCAAGGGTGAAAAGCGTTTATATTGCGGCCAATGAAGGGTAGTTTAGGTTGACACTCAGACCGGGTTTATCCGCTTTTCTTCAAATACTAGTGTATACTGAAGGATATTGATGATTTTTACATGTATTCTTATATGTAGATAGATAATAGATTCTGTTATCGATTGCTTTTTAATAAAATATATTATATTGCAACCACTGTTGCTACAAGTTTTTTGTTCGACAAATACTGGGACCCATCAGGAAAAAAATGAAATAATTAATTTACGCCTTGCTTTCCAATAACGACCGGAAGATTACTCCACGCCCTGTACCACTACCTCTATATGTAGGCACCAAACTCTCATAAAATGTTATTTAAACTTAACTTGTGTGTAGTACAAAGTTTAGATCATTCAAATGATGTATGTAGTATCACAAAGCAACTGCCATGTCAATCAATTGAGCTAACATTATTTATTTTAATGAATTTAATGAATTTTCATACTTAAACAACAATCATTTTTAAAATAACGCCGTTCGCTTTATATTTTCCTGAAAATTAGTGTTGAGGGAGAAAATTGGATGAAAAAAGACTTCTTAATAACTGCAAAGCGGAGAAAACGAGAATTAATTTATTGTCGCTCAATATCTAAGTAGTTAGGTCATTTTTGGCAAGCAAGCCTGCGTAAACACTATTTACGCAGGCTTTATTTATGTTAAGTTGGGTTTTCGGGAAGAGGGCAGGCGTCAATATAAATACCAATTTACCTTCTTACAATTTACAAATATACCAGAAAGCAGTTCAAGGTTCTCAAACTTTACCAATAATTTTTTTAACAGTTTAGCAATTGGCCTTAGTGATGAAACTGATACGGAATCCGAAACCTTATCTAAAGACGTACAAAACTTCCAAGTACGGATAATTATAAATCAGCTACCAGCGCAATCTAAATAAACTGGCCATACAATGCAAAATAAAATACATATATAGCGGGGACGTGAACATTGAAGAAAATTAAAGCATGCCTTTTTTCCATGCATATATTTTTAAAAAAATTTGGAAATAAAAAAGAATATATCTCGTAATATTCCAGTTATAATAATTACCGTAACGTTCAAATTAAAATAATTCATTATATTCCGTCACATAAATATTTAATTTTAGTCATTTTTCTCCGCTGTATATTTTCGTAAATCAAGTCATTCTTCATTGTTCTCACTGCACGCTTTGATATTCAGATTTATATAGAAGTAAGTGTTATCGAATTTTCCTTGAAAATTTCTTCTAAATAACTTGTTAATTTTTTTTTTAAACTTTTATAAGAATAACAATGTAACACTCAACAATTCAAAAAGAAAAGGAGTGAATGATTTTGTTCAGCAGAAACGCTGGAAAACAAAAATATTTTTTAGTGCTCTCTTGGGAAATTCTGAGTGAATTTTATAAATAAAAAAATCTGGAAGAGAGATTCTGACTTCACAATTTCTCCTAAAGACTGTGCCGAGCAAAATAAGCCAAAACGGCAGTCACGGTTAAGTTGATAAAATGGAGAATATTTATATATTAAACATACAAAATATACATTAAATATCACAGAGAACGTGTTTAAAATTAGTCCGTAGCCAAAGTTAAAAATAATCAATAGATTATTTAATAACATTCTGTAAAGACGGGTAAAAACCTAAAAAATTCGTGCTGGCGTTCAGTTGATTTTTGATAATTAACTGTATTTTTTTTTCTCAAATATCATTTCCTATAAATCCCACTTGTATAACCTACAATTTTTCCAGCTTACATTTTTGAAATATTGCCTGGCAATTTAAATATATATTTTTTAAAAGAAAATTAAATCGTCCATACATTTTTATTATGGAAAAATATTACAAATACAAACCACAGAAAAAGAATTTCAGTCGGCTGAGAGCCGTCAGCAAGTGAGGTCGCGCCCGTTCACGATGCGATCCACGTTCGAATTTGTACGTTACACTACGCACATCGAAAACGAGTTAAGTTTATATTTTGTAGACAACTGAGTTTTACATATTTTTGCTAACTTTTGTTTGCTTATTTTCTTAATTTCGAGACAAATTAAATTTATACAATAATTTTTGTTTCGGTGAAAATGGGAAGGCAAAAGAATTACAATTTTGAATCACGAATCATGAGCAATGATACTCCGTATTTTGAGCATTTCTGGAATAACTGCTTACTTTCACATTTATTTTAGTTCAAGAATCGTTGAAAACTAGGCATTCTGTTTCTTAATTTACAATACAAGACAAAAATGAAGATGAAGAGGAAATCATAATCAATAGAAATAGAATTGTCGATTTGCTCAAGCTAACAAAACTTTTGAGCAAAAGTTCTAGAACTGAAACAGGATTTGTTAAATTCTCAATACCACGTTTTTGGTAATCGTAGCTCAAACAAACTCGACTATTGCAAAAAACTGATTAAAAGTGAAGAATCAACACAGAAAAACCTAGTAATAATAATGAAAAGTTCAGAGGTTTAATATTTTTAGCCGTATTGAAATTCATTTCCAGATTGGTGAATATTGTAACAAGCCTGATGTATAATGTGAACAGAAATATAGCCGACATTTTTAATAGTATGACAGCGAAATTTATTGGTGAAAAACGAATAGTCTCCTTCAATTAAAGACAACGTCAAAATATCAAAAGATTGGCATCAGCAAAACGCAAAAGATGAGGCGCAAAAACGCAAACACAAAAACTAAACGCAAAAGATAAAAATAATAGATAAATCGAATACCATAACTGTGTTTTAGTATAAAATTGATGGTTTGAAAATTGTGGTGCAAAGTTGTACCGAACATAGGGTTACTTTGCACCAGTAAAAAAAAAATGTACATACTCTCATAGACAAGACTTCCAAAACTTTGAATGTGTTCACTATACCATACTTAACATTTAAAAATTCATATATTTTATCTAAATAACATAATGCACACTATAATGAGTTTTGTTTGCAAAATTTATGTTTTGTTGGTGCAATTTATACCCACTTTACGGTAGTAGTGAAATTTTTTCAAGTGGAGAGTTTTGTTGCTGACCACTGTATTTACGATAATTTATTGATATTAAGACAGGAAAATTGAGGAAACATAAGAATAATAGTAGATGAATTTCTGATTATTAAAAATTATAAAGTCATGTATTGTTACGATAAGGAAAAAATAAGAAAATCCATCCATGGGCTTCCGGAATGGTCTACGGACTTCTCAAAGAATTTAGTGTTTATAGTAGTGGAGTGTGAAGCGGCCCGAAGTAAGTTCAAATTAAGTGTGCGAGAAAAGCGACACAGATTTTCGAACACGAATTCCAAATAAAGCGTATTATACTTGGACTCCATAGCGGCGAACTCGTCACAGTATTGATACTAAACAGTGCAGTGAAAAGCAGATGCATTCCATTCAGAGAGACATCTAGATGCTTACTCCGCGTAATGATGCCAAACGTGCAACATATACATAGTTGAGAGCGCAGAGAAATGAAACCGCTCAATCCGAGAATAGAGATGTTATATATCATCCTTTCATCAAATTAGAGTTCTGTTCATTTATGCAAATGATCTCCAATCTACCAGAGCTTCATTCATCTTATCTTTTATTCTCGTCGTGACGGTTCACTTTCTTTATGTGCTGGTTTCTTTTTTGGCAATTCTTTACTGTTTCGCATTTTTATAGCTTTTACAATATCAACTTAACATTTTTTTTATTACTGACCATTCAATTTCAATTGGCTCGGCAACGAAATAAATTATTAAAATATGGATCATTAACCAACGCTTCTTCGGGAATAATAAATCAGCTTACATGAATACACTCAACATTTTTCTCTTATTGAATAAATGTCCCATATTAATGTTTTCAATATTAAGAAATATTTTTATGCTATTGAATTCAAATAATCCCTTTGATGAAAGTTAGAACTTTATGAATTTATTATTAAAGTAATAGTTAACATAGATTGTAAGCCTGATTTTGCGTCCGATTTGTTTGCAAAATAGACTCCATGCTATGTGATTTTGAATGTTAAGATATTAAGTTATTTTATTTTGCATCTAATGCTTAGAATGTAGCACGTTTGATTAAATTATAATGATACCAGACTTTAATCGCCTTCCGAGGTCTCGTACCCTTCGGCGGTGGTCAAATATTATCTTAATATGTAATCAAAATCACGTTTTACCAAATATTACAACTAAGAAATTAATATTTTTTATGTTAAATCAT
Source organism: Agrypnia vestita (assembly GCA_016648135.1). Lineage (NCBI taxonomy): Eukaryota > Metazoa > Arthropoda > Insecta > Trichoptera > Phryganeidae > Agrypnia > Agrypnia vestita. Next base: position 34,994 of record JADDOH010015120.1, read on the forward strand.
CATCTTCATCCCCTTGTAGGGTCGGGGCCCAAACAGTCAAGAAGGTGCTACTATATTCCCCTGTCTTTCGCTGCTTCCGTTTGACTCAACCAGTCTAGACTGTTTAGTCTAGATTAGTCAAAGATTAAATAAAAAGTATAATGAAACATTACTTTTTATTTAATCTTTGTACTTCACACACAATATTTGAATTATTTATCATTATTTTTTTTTTAAATTATTGATATCAGTAAATCAATATTTAATCAATTATTTATTTTGTGAATTCATTACTATTCTAAAACATACTTTTATTTGTTTCAGGTATCCGTCGTTGGATGAAGAGAGTGATATCGGATGCTTATCTAAAACCGTTAAAATAAAAAAATATTTTGTGTTCCGTCATAATTATAACATTAAAATTACATGATTTTGTTTCGTGTAAAGGTAGTCAACTTATTATTTATGTGACATTAAATATTTTATTTGTAAAAATGGAGGCAATATCCAATGTAAACTTTTTAACACATATTCTAACATAAAAACCGTGAAAATATTGCTACATTTTAATGGCTTAAAGGACGTATATTTTCCACGAGAGGGAAAAAAGAAAAAGCTTTCAGAGAATGGGGTGATGTACTATAATAAGTTTTACGGCAGCTGTCGCGTGGTGGGGCTGCTATCATCCCTTAACTGTCACCGTTAAAATAAGCCTTTTAAGGTTCATCGATGAACCGCATATTATAGTAACGCACGTTACCTTGAATTACCATAACTTTTAATGGTACATAATTAAAAGTTATTAATTACTTGACGAATTAACATATAAAACACATAGGTTTAAATTTACGTTCACTGGACTATGTGCGCTCCCATAATTTTAATGGGGACAAAGGTTTTCGGTACAATTAATGATGAGGCAGCCTAGGGATTGCGTCTGCTCTGAATTCGTGAGATATTATTGTGTGAGGGTTGTTAATACAGAAAATAGTATAAGTTACGTACACCAACGTCTATAAAATACTTTCAAAATGGCAATTTGTTGAGATGTAAATTTATTCAAGATTAACTATAACCCGTAAAAAACCTAAAGAATAAGTATTCAAAATTTGGGTAAGATCTGTCAAATGGCCTCTGTCAAATGGCGATCTGTCAAATGACGAATTTGAGTTAAAAATAAATTTAAAAAATGAATGAAAGAAATAATTTTAAAAAAAAGTTGGTTGAAAGTGTATCGTGGGGAGAGGGTGGGGTTAAATTAACCAGATTTGTTTAAAATGTTATTGATGCAACAATATTAAAATGTTTTTGATATTTATAGCGATAACTTTGTGGTTACACATAATTTCAATCCTGAGAAAACTAACAAACTTTGTATAAACCACACTGATTGTTTTAAAATGTCTACCGGCTTCGATACTATACTGTATCATCGTCAGGATAGAAGCACAAAAATTTCCATAAATTGAATTGAAAGTTGTGGTGGGAAAGAGGGGTTTTGATTTGACAGGGAGACATTGAAATGGGGAATATATTAAATTATAGATTATTTGTAAAATTTAATTGGTTATTAATACTATCAGACGTGGTATTGAATGACTTTTTGATTTCAAAAATTTCTAAATTATCAAGCCTAATGCCTCTATTATTTGTATGTAAAGTATTCACGCCTTTATCTTTTTTTAAAGTGTGTCTTGTTTTCAATAGACGGTTTGCGAATTCTGAGAAATTAAGATATCATTTATTCTAATATTAAAAGAATGTGCCGTATTACCTATATAAAATTGCTGAGCAGTCATTACAATTAATTTTAAATATCCTAAATGATTTTAATGGATCAACTTTATCTTTAGAGTTTATTAAGAATTTATCTAGGTTATTGTTAGTATAAAAAGCAGGATTAATGCAGTTTGATAAACTTTTAATTCCTTTTTCAGAAATTTTGTTTACGTATAATACCGTGCGCCATTTTTCATTATTATTTCTGTTGAAAGGGGATACATATATTTATCGTGAATTAAATTTGTTTGTTTTATACGATACCACCAGTGTTATCGTCGTGTAATTTCCCAACATTCAAAATAGCATGAAAGCAAAAAGCACAATCATTGGACAAATTTTTCAGTTACTGGACACCGAAATTACATTTATTGGACAAACAACAAAAATGAAAGAGAAATGCAAGTTTAAATTGTTTTCCGAATTAAATCATATAGTCATTTGTACTGATGAATCACTTTGGTCTACATTATCATCAGTTTCCACATTACAACAATTATGAGATACAGATAAGTTATCAGGGATACGAAGTGCATGGCTTTTTGGAATACATCTTGCATGGAAAAATGATTTCCATTGTGAATATTCGACTTAATTCTTCATTTTGATTGTCATTTCACATATTATAGAAATAAAAATCTATTCATCTACTTGTCATTTCACATTTTGAATTTTGTCGTAACTCTAGGCACTCTTTTCTGTCGTATTAGATAATTTTGAATTTAACCGCAATTGTGTTTCTTTATCATCTAATAATTTTTTCTTTATTATATTTTTCTCTCTGTGCATAATTTTGTATTTTTCCTATGTTATGAGAAAGGGGAATCCTTCCGTCTGTTTTTCGCCCTTTCTTTTTGGAGTTCCAGGCCACAGCAAATAATTTCAGATCACATCATTAATAATATTCAGAGTAGGTCGGTGGTTAATTTATTATTATTGACACACATTTAGTGATGGTAACTGAAATCAGTGTCCGATATTGTTGATGATGTTAATTATTGTTGAATAGTCTCTGAAATTGCATATGAAGTTGATATTAATGGTTTGATATTGTACATATTTGAAATTGGTGGTAATCTTTCTGATATTCCATCAATAATAGTATCATCATATTCTACAAGTTAATCCATAATCGGAAGAGTACGTAAAAATTCCTCTCTTTTTTCACTACCGCTATTTGATATGACTTTTTTAATATTTTTGAAAAGTTTAATAAATTCTGGTCCTACAATATTTTCAAAAATTTCGTATGTCATTGTTTTCGTAGAAATCTTCGATATATCCTTAGGCTCCGTGTTTGATTTTGCCAAACATTTGGGTTAAATGGAAACAATCCACATACCCAAAAGCTATTCATAAGAGTATCTTCTTTAATGCTTTAGTAAATAGTATCAGTAACTAAATAAAGATAATATAAATAAAACAAATAAAAAAATTCTTTTAGCAAAGTAGCAAAGGTAAGTTTTGTCAAGATCTCTCCTCGATAGTTGGTGTACCATTCCCTTACCGATTTTCGTTAAGCGATTTTAAAAGGCCTAAAAGCTGTAACATCGGCTAGTTGCAATATTTTTGTTAAATTTGGATAAAACGCACATAAATGTATTTTAAACTCAGAGCAAAATTGACTTAGCTGGTATGTTTTAGATTTAGATTTTAGATTTTATGATCACCATAACTGTTAAATTATCTTTGGAAGAAATTCTTTCGATGCCATATACATTTCTAGATCCCTTTACCACTAAAACTTTTCCCAATGATGGACATATTTGGAAATTGGCCTCATCTCTATTGAAAATTCTAGAGGCATCCTCAATGATATCTTCTAAATTTTCTTCTTTAATACAGTTCTCAATCTCCTTGAACCAGCTCAATTAAATGTTTTATACTGACACAAGAGCCGGCATTAGTCGTAACATTACTTATTCTCTCAACTAATTTAACATTTCCTTTCACAAAAAAAATTGTACCATCCGTCCCGGGTCGATTATTTTTGAAGGGATTCTTTCGTGCGATCTTTTGCAGAAAATTTGGAACTCTGCTAAGAACATCTTCTTTTTTACTCTGAAATCCCCTTTTAAATTTAAAATTCCCCTTTTTCCCAATTTGCTACCATTCCTTTTCAATTGGACCACTTTTGTTCTTCACTTCATTTTTAGCCTTTAAACATTTCAATGCAGGTTGATGCAATCTATACGTACTTTAAAAAGGCTTTCGACAAAGTAAACCACGATATCCTCCTCAAAAAGATCGCTTCAAATGGTATTAAAGGAAATTTGTATCGCTGGTTTGCCTCCTACATATCCAATAGATAACAATGTGTCATCACCAATGGTTATAGTTCAAAGTGGATCCAAATAACTTCTGGTGTTTCGCAAGGATCAATCCTCGGACCTTTCCTTTTTACGTTATTCATCAATGACGTTTCTAAGTGCTTTCAATTTGCTTCATTCTTACTTTTCGCTGATGACTTAAAACTCTACTCAAAAATTTCGAGTTTCGTTGATTGCGACAACCTTCAAAGCGACTTAAACAGATTCTATGATTATTGTATCATAAATGAACTATTTCTAGGCTACACAAAATGCAAAACAATCAGTTTTACAAAAAATCGTTATAAATATGTTCACCAGTACCATATCGGTGGTAATGAGCTCCATTCGGTTGACACAATAAAAGACCTAGGTATTACCTTTGATACCCAACTTCGCTTCAATATTCACATAGAAAACATAATTAGTAAAGCGCAAAATATGACAGGATTTATACTCCGTTTCACCAGAAATTTCAAAAATCCTAAAACTTACATGCACCTTTACCAAACTCTTATCCAACCGCACCTCGAATATGCTTCCAGCATTTGGAACCCCTATAATATATATATATATTGAAAAACTTGAAAAAATACGAAGGAGATACATCAGAACGCTTAGCTTTATGTTAAACATCCCATGGCAACACTATACAGATTCGTTGAATTTACTTCAACATCTTAAGTATAAAAAACAGACGCACAGCTCTTGACATTGTTAATTTGTACAAAATCTGTCGAAACCAATTTAATTGTCCACCCCTTTTATCACTTATCAACATCCACGTCCCAGAAAGAGCTACTAGAACACAATGCTCCTTCCACATTCCTGTAGCTCGTACCAATTACGGATCGCGCTTCTCCATAGTGAGAATTAGGTTTATTAATTCTTAGATCAAAAAAATAACTTTAGTAATGCAGTTTATAGAGCAGTTATTTTACTGTTTGTTACAGTGAATTTCACTATTTCTTTCCTTTCACAAGCTCGAGATAGCCAAATAAAATATTTAATTCAATTCAAAGGTCAGACATGTCCACAGCCGCGGCAAGAATGACATTAGGAACAGCAACGGACAGGAACAAGAATACTCGTACTTTTAACTCCTCGTGTTTCGTCCGTTTTATTCAAATAGAAACCTATAACATTGCAGCTACGCCGTTACGATGCGTGGAATAATTAGCGCTAGAACAGCCCGTTAAAATATCACAGTCTGACTTCCAACGCTGATGAGATCCGAAATGCAATTTCGGGCATTGTAATTACCTATTCATGGAAATTATCCTTGCACCATGTCGCGTGTTGGCACAATCAATAGCAGAAATGTTATTTGGAAAGGCCACCGAGTCAGAAATCCGACCGACAATTAAACCGTTGGACAGACTCATGCTCGTGTCAACAGGCAGGCCGCGGGAAGTATGGGCGGAACTTCAATAGAGGGTGGTTCCTTAATTATGCTGATGCAGTGTTTATTTTGAATAGCAATATGTATATATATATATATAATATATATATATATATATATATATATCTAGATTAATAAATATATATAATATATATATATATATATATATATAGTTATATGTTAAATCTAAGGCTTTCACGGGTACAATCTATGTTAGTTTCTAAACTACTTTGGGGGTAACCCGCGTCAAATTCTGGTCGTCAGGACCAGTCGTCTGCCAAACGGACCCAAATGGTTGTACGCTTTTTGGAGAAGCAGCTCATCGACAAGGCGCCCTGAAGATGAACAGTGAGATCTGTTCGAAACGTCGGCAGACGACTGGTCCTGACGACCAGAATTTGACGCGGGTTACCCCCAAAGTAGTTAGAACTAACATATATATATATGTATACATTATTTCTGATCGCAAACCTAACTCTGTTTAACTATAGCTAAGCGCCCTTGAGGTGAGTATTCGCGAAAACGGCGCTATATAAGTTATCCAAATATTATTAATAACTCTATAGCTGCTATAAATATCTCCCATAAAAGGGAACATTTGACGATTCACAAGTGTAAAAATCAGCATTATATTCTTATAGGACGATGTGACAACGGCAAGTGGGCGACGACAGAGCGCCCATTTAATATGTGAGGTAACCGAGTAGATTACTTTGTGTATTTTTAATAACAAAGACCAATATAAAAAAGAAAAAAAATCGTAATTAAATCAACCACTTTTAATTTCACAAAAAATAAGATCAATTATTATTTTTCAAGCATTGTAGGAACAGGATCCTCATCCGAATTAAATAGATGCATTCTAGGGCGGGCAGATATATGTGCTTGTTTCATTAATACAAGCGCGTCTCAACTAGATAGATATCAATTTATTAACCTTTATTAATTAAAACATCTTTCAGTATCTCTGTGATACATTTTACTTTTATAAGGGTCAATTCTTCACGCTCGTATCGCTGTATTCGCTACTCCCTACAAAAAATGTGAAAACTGCGATCAACGCTATCGGAAACTTTCACGTGTTGGTATGAATGAATAAACAAATATTAAATATATACACACGGTGTATAAAAGAGGTTGTGAGTAGGTTTTCGTACACGTCTTTAAAAAGCTTGCTTCCAAAGTATGGCTTTAAATTCAAAAGTAAATATTAACTAGTATTAAATGCTTTTACGAAGTTCATAATTACCTATTTCAAACATAAGTGCTTAAAAGGGTTGCTGGGGACTTCCGGAGGCAGGAAGTGAACTTTACAAGTTTTACAAGGTCATCGTCTTTTATGTTTTCCAGCAGTGTTTTTAAAATGCGCAATTGTTTTTTTTAGAGGCATAGACTATTAAAATGAAGTATAACAAATTAAAATCATGATAATTCCCAATCATTGGGTAGATTGTAAATATAATTTTATTTTCCATTAGTGTTTAAATATGATTTTGGGCATGTGGGCACCGCGGCTGACTCGAATAAATTAAAAGCGCAATCATGTCCAATTTTCAACAACTCTTTTGAGCAGCTGGGGCCGTATATCAGCAACAACGCGACGAATGTTGGCTTCCGAGTCGTCAATCTTCTCTGGTTTATCGGCGTATAGTGACCTATAAGAAAAAATGTAACGGTGTTCAATCACACGATTTTAGCGGCCAATTTACAGGTCTATTACTGATATTATGGACTCATCGAATGTTTCCTTCCATAAATTGATTATGGCTCGCGCTGTGTAACATTTTGTACCGTATTTTTTAAAAGAAAGCTCTTCCATTTTAATGCCATATAATTGAGGAACGAATAATTGTTATTTAGTGCTTTCTATTGACTATAACGTTCTGGCCGGCAACATTTTTGAAGAAATATGGTATAAGGATTCCACCAGTGTAACAGCATCTTAATAATGGCTTTCGGCTTTCTTTCACTCCAAATGTGGCAATTTTGCTCGCTGACGTAGCCACTCAACCAAAAATGAGCCTCATCGCTGAACATAATTTTTTGGTGAAAATGAGGATCGAGAGCAATCTCGTTTTCGGCCCATTCACCGAACGAACGACGCACACTGATTAAAGTCTTCATTGAAACAGTATTCTTGTAGGTGACAAATATATAAAAGACCCGTGGATTTATTCTTTTAACAAATAAATTAAGTTTGGGTGGTAAAGTAAAACGACTAACGTCAGTATCTATTAGGCGTTTAAATAATATTGGGTAAAAATTAAACTATTTGAAGAATATTCTGAGTAATTTTATTATAAAGAATTAATGAATATTTTGGTAAATTTATTCTATTTTTAATTCAATTTTCTCCTCTAAAGGGTTATTAAGTGTCAGCTAAAAAGCTAGATTAATTTTCTTACAAAACGAGAGTAAAAAATATTTTAATGAGACTATTTATGACCAAATTAATTAATTAATTAGAAAGACAAACAGAAAAATCAAATCCACGAAAAAATATTTTGTCGCTCGGGTGTTATCGGGATTCGAACCACGGATCTCCTCCTTTCCGGGGCAGGCGCGTTATTCAATTACGCTATAGCCTTGTATATTTCCGTGAATATGTCGACCTTATCTGTAAGTCTCATTTATTAATTATTTATGGTTTTTATAATACCTAATACATAATGGAATATTAATAATATGTGTAAATTATTAAATGGCTCGATGAAGGTCATAAATGAAAATTTATGACCTCATGTTGCGTTATTATTTTTTTGTTTTATTACTCGGCATAAATTTAATTTAAATAAACAGACAAAAATATTATACCATTTGCGGGTGAATTTAATTTATGAAATCTTTTTTTTTTTATACATTAAAAATTTATTTTAAAGCCTGGGAGATATTCGAAAAGTTTCTGAAAAATCTTCTTATATAATTATCCGAAGAACAAAGTTTATATTGATTATATAAAAAGTTAGTTTAAGGCCTTCTTAGTGGTGCTACAAATAATACAGAGTGTCAGTAGTGTCGTGCCAGTGTCGCGCGATACCCAGGAAAGTGTTCGGGGGCGGCGGGGGTGGGCGCTCCGCCCCCTCGTCCATGGGATGCGGGGGCTGCGGCTGCATGTCCCTGGGAGGGGCGCGCCGGTCCCTGTCCCTGGGGGAGGACTCCTCGTCCTGCCGCTCCTCGGAGCTGGAGCAGGAGGCCGAGGGCGCGACCAGCCGCGGCAGGGCGGCCCCCTTCCTGGCGCGCAAGGCGGCGCAGGAAGGCGGAGGGCTGTTCGGCATCTTCAGCCCCAGGAACCTTCTCAAGTACTGGCGCAAGGATGACCTCAGCATGACTAAGGTCGAGAGAAGTAAGTTCAAATTCAATTTACATATTATTTTTGTTAACTCGTTCATCAATAACAAGTTTAGATTACACCTGCTTCCTGATTTTTAGCAAAAAAATATAGGTATTTAATATAACGTTACAATGTATATTTATATCGCATCATGTCAGCAGGATATCAGCGGTTAATTTTACACCAAGAATGCGTAGATTGTCATGTTGCTTACACAATCGGGCGTTATTCTTTCTGGATCTTCGGCGGGATGCTTCTCGATACAGAGGGGGAAATTGTAATGCCGACATAATCTATTCCCCAATAATTCCATAGTTATCTACCTTTGTTTGACAGATAAGGTACTTGTTTTAAAGAGCGCTTAGCGATAACACCAGCCATAGTAAACAAACTTACATACGATAGGTGGCTGTCATTACATTAAGTACCCCGAGGATTCAGCCCAGTTATACTGAGAGATGGCGCCATTTTCGCTGGTAAAATATCAATGGAACATGACTAAAATGTTTAAGTATTACAGAATACAAATCCTGTGTATGTTCCGCGCTGTTGTGAATATAGTACAAATACAGACACCATATAGAGATCTTAACTGATCTTTAGTCCGAGCCTTCGGCCTTCGCTAGCTGGCTTACAAAACGTAACTAACAGAGGATCTAGTCTGGGGACCCGGTAGAGGAATCTGTAGTTACTCCGGGAGTGACGAGAGCGCAGCGACCCACGGAGGACCTGGTCTGGGGACCCAGCGCAGAATCCGGGGTTGAGCGCGATACCGCAAGGCGCTGGCGCAATACGGCCTACGTTTTATGTTTTAGGCGTACGTTCAACAATTCGAGATGAAACCTCATTACCTCCTGAAGATGCAATTCTTTGATCCCAAACTTATATGTGGCCCATTTTTTGGGCCTCATCGAGAATGCCTAAGTCGAATATCCACAACTAGCATTTATAATAAACTAGTCAACTACAGATGTAGTGAGACATGGAACTTGCGATCTTTTTTGCAGGTCAAAAACAAGAATTCCTCGAGTACCTACGTAAGAGAAGTTTTATCCCGACGAGATGAAGCCTGCTTGATATATTTTATTTCTGATGATTTTATATTATCTTTAGCAGACATAAAAGCATTTGCAATAAACAATCCGAAGAATTATTCGCAAAAAATATTTTAATTTGCGATTTCAATGCTTTCCTTTGCTCTAATTATGTTCCCTCTTTGAAATATAAATTTTTTACCTTGTTAAACTATTCGCATAGGAATTTTTTCTTTCCATGTCTTCATATTGAGTTGTTTATTTCCTCCTCCACAGTTTTCTGTTAACTATTAATATTTTTCTCGAGTAAAACTTTGTGTGGAGAGCTATCGTATTCACAGTGGTAAATAATAAAATAGTTATGTTTTAACATTGAATGAATAACTTGAAATAAATTCGATTTTTTAGGGAGGTTTTGTAGGTCGTTGGAATAAAAGAGTAATTGGTTATTAATGTTTATTTCTTGTCGGAACATACAAGATTTACATGTAGTAGGTGTGTAATAAAATGATGAACAAAGAAATAGTCAACTACTAAGACACTGCACAAAAGATAATCATTCCTACAGTGGATGGCTGACAATGAATCACTTTGGCAAATATCCGTCATTGTAAGTGCATTGCTAGCGAGCTGATCAGCTTCAGATTTCTGAAAAAATACACCACTCTTATTTTATTGTAATGGAGGAAACTATGAAACAGTAATTGAAATATAGGTACATATTTTAACCATCAGCGTATCGTGAGATCCGTACCGATTATGGTTAAAGAGGGATAGAGATAAGATTAAATTTGTTACGTGGATGGTTGCGGACTAATTTATTATGGGTCAGTAAAAATTTAATTTTACTCACATTAGATGGGCTGTCGACAGGCGAATTTATCCACCTTCTACTGAGCACATCTACAATGGCATTGGGATACGCTGGATGCCGCCGGCCCTTCCCAATAAACAGGTTAATTTGGCGACTTTTAGTAAGTTCTGTAACTTCGATTCTCCCTTTTCCATGATTTCAATAGCTTGTGTATAATTGTCCCTAGCTAGGCCTAGACAAATGGAAAGTATCGTTGTTGTAGATGATACCAACTCCATGTAGTTTGCTTGATATTGCTAAAACAATTAAAAGGTTAACAATAACGACTAGTTTTAAATTAAATAATGAGTTATCTTCTGACACTTGATATTTTATCACTTCTGTTCTTATTATTTGGTTCAGTTGACTAGTAACCCACGCAGTCAATTCAGCATCCGAGAGCTGCGATAGATTACTTCTCATTCCAATTAAGGAATTTTGAGCAACGGTCATATCCGTTTCCATTGAATCGATTATGTTCCGGATCTAGGTATCGATTCCAAAAGGGACATCATTTGGCTGAAAAAACTCGATTCAATAAAATATAAACATCATAATGTTACTCTTAGATTGTACAACTAATAGATTAGAACAAAGGGGCAAATAAAAATACCAACTCTGAGAACGACAATTCCACTATACTTACCTACTTGAGATTTAAAAGATACAGCATATTGCTGTCACAAAACAAATTTCAAGTAAGAAACTTTTCAAAATATGAGCAGTTTAAGAAATATGTTAAATCCTTGAATTTAAACAGCGATGTATTGTAATATAAAAAAAATTCTCGACTTTGAAAACAGTGTACTACGCTATATGTCAGATAATCTTTGAACACGGAGTAATTGCGTGGGGAGAAGTGACGATGACTGCAGGTAATCATTTAATTATTGCCTAGAAAACAATCTTAAGAACACCGATTACTACAAGTACAGACGAAATATTTAATAAAGTAGACGTAAGGTAGACATTTCATAGTTTCTATGACATGTAGACCCACGTTACATCACCGATACACAGGAGTTAAAAATAATTTCTCGAGTATCATTTTTAGTATGGTGACCGACAAAAACTTTCTTAAAAAGCTATCATAACACTCGTAAACTCGCATTTTATCTTTAAACTGAATCTGACAGCTACTTCCATCGTTACTTTCAAATTTATCCAATCTCCAGATAAATTGGACGGACTATATATTGATTTGACCATAGATCATTTAAAAATCTTTAGTGGTCAGGTCAGATCAAACACGGAAACTGAGTTACTCGGCTGTATTCTGGAAATAACAATATTGCTATTTGTACAGAAATAGCAATATTGCTGTTTTCTTAGATTTTATTTTTTTATTATTAAAATTGCAATTTCTATTTTCAACTGCGAGATACATCTTGACAGTTATTGTATAACATTGTAATGCCATTAATGTTGACGTTTTAAATTTGATAGGTTTAAAGGTTAAGGAATTCAATCAATCAGAAAGCTCTAAAACGCACACAGTCGATGAATTATTCACAATTCGTGAAAGACACGTGTGGGACTAAACAAGTTTCAAGCGGCAATAAGACCCAAATGACACATTGGTGGACAAAAATGTACGGAAAGCTGTCCAAAAGAAGAAAAAAGCTTACAGCGTATGGATTGGTAATCAAGAAGAAGGAAACCGAAAGAAGTACTTCGAGAAAAAATGGTGAATGAAATGGGAAATAAGGTGGCAAAACAACCAGCATCAGAAAGTGTTGGCACAAAATAAAGAAATAATTACCACAAAGCAGGAAAGCTGTTATGGCAAACAAATTGACGTCTAAGTTAAAGAAAGTCAACAATAGTTTACCCTTTAGAGCATCAAGGACGAATCAGGAAACATAATACGGTTGAAAAAGATACGTTAGAGAGATGGCATTTTTTTTTAAATCTCCTTAACCCGACAACCATGAGGTTGGTGAGTCAGTACACCCTAGCACCAGACAGTGACGATAATGGTATTATAATAGAGGAAGTGAAAGGTGCCTTAAAGTTGCTGAAAAATAGGAAAGCAGCTGGCAGAGACCAGATAAGGCTGAGATGCTGAAAATCTTGAGCAATAAGGAAATAAGTTGGCTAGTTCACATATTTTTAGTAGCGTGGAAGAAGAGAAAGGCACCAACAGTTTTGGAAACACGAGTGATAACCCGTATTTTTAAAAAAGGAGATAGCAAAGTGTGTTGCAACTAAAGAGGAATTGCTTAGCTAAGGCAGCCAGATAAAATACAACTACACTCGCATTCCGGAAAAAAAAAGTCACAGAATATGGGAAAATAGTATCCAAGGAGGCCAGTGTAGCCCTTTCAGAGCCGGAGGGGGGACAACAGAATAATTTTTTACGCTGCAACAAACTATACAAAAAAGCTGGGAATGTGGAAAAAATATTAACTTGGGATTCGACATAGACCTCGAGAAAACATACGACATGGTACCATGCGACATCTTGTGGACAGTGTTGGACGAATACAGAATAGAGAGATACCTTCTCAGGGAAACTCAATCCTTACGATTCCTTACTCTTCATGGATGATATAGCGAGGCTTGTGACCACAAGATAGGATAAATTCCTTCAAGGAAGGTTGCACTCAGATCAGTATACAGGTGATCCAGTTGAAGCAAATCGATAAATTCAAATACCTCGGGGTGGAATTTTCTAGCGACGGTAGGCAGAAAAGTTAAAAAGCGGAGTTGCGGTCGGCGTTTTATCTTCTCTCTATAATGAAGAAAATCCAAACTAGGTGTCAATACAAAACTGATTGTTTTCAAATCTGTGTACAGGCCCACTCTAATATATGGCCATCAAATTTGAATACTAACGGAGAAAGTGAGAGCAAGACTCAGGCTGCCGAGATGAGTTTTCTTAGGGGGGTAGCGGGAATCACATTGATGGGCAGAGTGAGAAGTTCAGATATAAAGCGCGCACTCGGCATGGAGCCCCTACTCCTACATATAGAAAAATCACAAATAAGGTGGCTTGGGCACGTGCTAAAAATGCTTAAGGTATGAATACCAAGAAATATCCTTTTGGCAACCTCGGAAAGGAGACGACTATTCCATCTGTTAAAACGGAACTATTTTTTATTTAAAAATTATAATTTTTTGCAATTTTTTTAAAATTCGTGAATGCTGCTAAAAATAAAAATAAATGTTTTTCTTTTAATTTAAATTTTTATTCATTAATTCGCAGAAAAAAAATTTTTTGTGGAAATAGTTTCATTTGCAGCACTATGCAGATTCATTGAAATATTTCAACATTTTAAGTAAAAAAAACAGACTGAAAGCTCTCGACATTTTAAAGTTGTTATACTTGTTTTGCCAATACAATTTAATTGTCCATCACTATTATCTTGATTAATATATATTCACGTCTTAACAGGGGCTACATGTGCACACTGACTCTTCCAAATTCCTGTTAGAAAGACATACCTACAGAAAAATCAAATCCACGAAAAAATATTTGGCTGCATTTCAATTTCATAGAATTTTGTTCTGAAAAAATTGCAACTTCACAATAGGAATGTGTTCTTAAATATAATGAACTAAGAGTTACAAAAATATTTGTGGCTACATGAACAAAAGCAAAACCGTATTTTTCTATGAATGGCCCATGTGCCTCTTATAATATTTTGTGTACCAAGGTTGTATTTTTTAATTGAAAACTTTTCACAATTAAAAATTATTAAATGTAACCCGTCAAAAATGATAGAACACTGGTTCGCGTCTTTGCTAATCGCTAGTATACATTTATACTATATTTTTGGTTGTCTACGGAGAGACGGCCGCAGCATCATGCTTGAAGCGGCCGGTTCGGGTTTGGTGGCCAGGCGCGGCGCCGGCGTGCAAGTTCCATCTCTAGCCATTTTTTTTTTTTTTTAATTTAACTCGAATGAAATTTCGGATGTAACACGAAGTTACGGGGATAGACAGATGGATAGATGGACGAATAGAAGAACAGACAAGAAAATTATTATGTTTGATATTAGGTGAATTTAAAATAATGTATCTAGGGAAATAAAAAACTTAATTTCAGAATGAAGACTTCAACACGCACACGTTCGCCAATTTGAAGACTTAAAAGTGTGTGCTTCATTTGTAGTTGGTACCGAAACACAACGCATCTCATCTACTTCAACAAACTACATGAAGTGAGCTACTTGTTGTACTACAAAATTGTACATGTAGCTAAAAAAAAAATTATCTACTTCAATTAACTACATGACGTACTACTTCAAAGTTATACTAAAACAAACTATGGATGGGAAGTTTTCAGCCACCACAAAATTCAGTCTCCAAAAATTCTCAAATCCGTGGGGGGAGAGGGGTGCTTTTGATTTCCGCCATATCCTCTTTTACTTACATCGACTTCCATATAAATAAAATCTGATGGGGGGGAGGGTAGAATTTTAAAACCTCGTTTTATGTTCATTAACTTCCCAAAAAAAATTATAATGCAGGAGGAGGGGGGGGGGGGTGATTTTGAGAAGTCGTTTTAGATACGCCAACTTCCCAATAATTCCGCGAAAACTTATCACATTATCGAAATTTGAAGTACACAGTTTAAAGTGTACAATTTAAAGTGTGAAGTTATACAAATTGATGTGAGAAGTTTGAAGTGTACACTTCATTTAAGAATGTGTGAATTGTGGACTTCAGTATAGTGAAGTACTTCATTGTAGTAGGTACTTAGGACAGAGTGGACCCATCACTACATGGCTATAAAGCATCTCTTCATTTTAATATTCAGCCTTCATCTCTCCACTACTGGATATAAGCCTGCTCCATACTCTTCAATCCTTCCCTATCGTTGGCTTCTTGCAGCTAATTTTTCCCCCCACAGTGGCTATATCATTGGCTCACCTCTTTCGAGGTCTTCCAACGTCTCTTTTATTTTCCCAAAGTCTACACTCCAGACTTCTTGGAGTCCAACTTGTGGCTGAGAGCTTTTCTACACCTTTTTTTTAGAGTCATTGACTGGCAGAATACATGATTCGAAGGCTTTTCTTTTTAAGCTAATTTGGATCCCTTTGTTTTCGAAAATTAGCTTGAGTTTGCCAAAAGCAGCCCAGTTTATTTATAATTATCTTGGCAATTTTGCTGTTGGGTTTTCTTTCTCCATTTTTTTCTTGTGTCCCATATACATAAATATAAGGGAAGGTCCAATAAAAGGAAACACTTTTTTCAATTTTGCTTGTAAATGTTGTTTTAAATATTTAAAAAAATGAGATAATAGAAATATAATACTTAAAAAACTTATTTTTAGGAGTGTTCTTAAGTTTTTACTGCCGTTAAATCAACATTTGGTATATTTTTATAATTTAGCACTTCAGCTCTAGGGTGACTAATTATAGACCAAGTAAGAGGTGAACAAGAAAAATAAAGTAATAAAATAATATTTAGTTATTAAACGTTTACTCTGATGGCAACAATATGCTTTACCTACAGTGGGTGGGTACCTTGGTACCAGTTTATTGAATGACGTTTTAGTTACATTAATTAATACACGTATTTAAACTAAGATGATGGATGGAACAGGTTATTATTGTTCAATAATATAATATGCAGAATGTTTTTCTCGTAAACGTAACCTTATACGACTAGAAACAAGTGTACAGTCAACTAAAT
Source organism: Agrypnia vestita (assembly GCA_016648135.1). NCBI lineage: Eukaryota > Metazoa > Arthropoda > Insecta > Trichoptera > Phryganeidae > Agrypnia > Agrypnia vestita. The sequence goes on from JADDOH010015120.1 coordinate 51,324, forward strand.
TTTGTAAAGTTATAATAGCTCACCAAGCATACAGAAAATAGGGTATTTTTAATAATAATTTAAAAAAAAATAATATTAAGTATTCAAATCTCCAGATATAGGAGTCGAGATCACGGAACAATAATAACACTTTTTCTCGGTTGAAAAAAAAATCGATGGAAGATCTTGATACAGAGTAGTTTCTCTCGTGGAATACATATATCTACTTATGTTTAATTTTTTTAAATGTCATAATAATCGGAGAGTTTATAGTGTAGCTAGCATACGAGTCATAATGTAATCAATGAAAAATAATATTATTTGAAGTTAAAGGGTGTTAAATGTTTTTGCGACCTGCGTGGTAACAGTGTAATAAACGTTTGAACGCATATCGGCCAGATATGATACAATATCGCATTTAAAAAACTTTTGTTAATCTGTATTAGCATATTTATGCTAATATAAATTGTCGATTGATAAAGATAATAATGACAATGATGTATGACATGACAATAATACATGAATAAATGTTATTTCCATGCATCTCTTACTTGTTAAACTTCCTTGCAATATGAAGCTTTATAAACTTTTAAATACTCACAAGTGCTTTGCTTCGTTATGCCTAATTATCAAATTTAATCTTATTTGAAATGTCTTTTTAATCTTCTACTTATAATAAAATCATAGATTATTGTTGAATGAATGAAATTTAGACACAAAAATCCTGTATTATTGGGCAGCAATAAAATGACTTATCCTCTCGTAAAAGCAATAAAATGTAATCAAACATAAGAGTTTCATTGTCCGTCTGCCTGTCTGTGATTTTGTTCAAATTTATGGCTAAAAAAACTCAATTACAGGGCTGGAAGTATGGCGTGAACCTGGACATTGCTACCACCACCACTCTGTGGATCGTTAAATAAATTCTATATATAATAGGGCTTAGAAAGGACGCTAACCATTTCATATTCCGTAATTTTAATGGGTATGGCTATTACTAGTCTAAACCTATAAAACTCAATGTCTGTCTGTCTATATGTTCTCTATACAAATCCACAGCGTTTGTCCGATTCCATTACAATTTTGCATACTTAAAATTTAGGACTCGGCGGGTAACATAGAAAACATTTTCTCCCTATTCCCATACCCCTCCCCCTCCCATTGACATATTTTCGATGCAAATCTGTACCATTTGACTGATCGGACTAAAAATTTGGAAAATTTTTCATTTGGACTCGGCGGGTAACATAAGCAACATCTCCTCTCTATTCTCATATCCCTTCCCCTCCCCCTGATACATTTTCGATGCAAATCTGTATCATTCAGCCGATCGGACTCAAAATTTGAAAACTTCATTAGGACTCGTCGGATAACACAAGCTACATTTTCCCCCTCCTATTTTACCCCTTCTCCTCCCCCTGATATATTTTTGATGCAAATCTATACCGTTCGAACAATCGGACTCAAAATTTGTAAACTTATTCCTTAGGACCCCGCGGGTGAAAAAAGTGAGATTTCCTTCCTCCCCTATTACCTTTTACCCTGATATATTTTCGATGCAAATCTATACCGTTCAAATCAAACCTTTGTTTATCCCCACAAATTTATTTTCAACTTAATCCTTAACCCGTGCAACGCCGGGTACGAACAGCTAGTATAATATAATTCTTAATTTTGTAAATACGTTTGTATAAAAACTCTGCGGTTACTGAAAATCTCATTGAAATAACGCTTAAAGCAAAAAAAACTCAGAAACTGGATGATCGTAGTTTACTTTCAAAATAAAATTACATCGTTTTATCGATATTTTAGAAAACAGCACAGATTATTCAAAAAACGCTTTCAAACTCAAAACAAAAGCGATTCTAACCGATCCCAATTTCCAACACGTGCCTCCTATTGTTCAAAACGATCCATTTTTTATATAATTTTAAATTAATAATTTTAAAATAATATAATGTAGGTAGGTACCTACTTTTAAATGGGCTGATTTTCCTTAAATTTTATAACATTATACTTTTTATAACAAATTATATCTATGTAACTATTATGATATCATAATAATATCAAATAAGTACTGTAAATTAAATTGTAATCTTAAGATAAGGCATCAAATTCCTGCTGCTAGGCATGTTTATAAATAGTAAAAAATAATTATATTTTTTATAATACATAAATATTTTCATTTGTAAAATATTGTATTTTCTAAAACACAAATTTAATTTTTATCTCGGGCTCGGGCTCCGGTTATGAATGTTCGTGAATGTATTAACTATGAGATGCAGGTAGCTGTTTATCAATCAAAACTTCTGCTCGGGATCGCCGCCGAGAGCGCGAGGACGTTACCAACACCATTTCATTCATCATTCACCACCTTTTACTACCTTGCTGTATACAGGAGCCTTTCTGGGTCCTTCTCCTCTGGCACGGGACACATATCAGGAATGTCACAATAAATCGTAATATTCACATTGAATACAATTTCTTCTTTTATCTCTAGTCTATAGACTACACCGTGGGATCATACCTATCATAATATTATTGACAATGCTAACCTGGTTCTGCCTGACGCACTCTGGAAATACATGAGTATTTCCAGGCAAATCCGTTAGTTCATTTAGACTTTAACCAGCAGTATATCTAATAATAACCCGGTCTGTGTGGCCGCGCCGTGGGACCTTTCTCATATGCAACAGTCAATATGACTGCCTCGCGGGATCGTAGGAGAAATCTTAACATCAGCGCCGGATATTTTCCTGATATGTTTGTTCGCCGAGAGGACGAGGACGCTGGATGGATCCCAGTAGAAGCAACAGAGTCTCGGCTTGGTTTTAGTCTGCAGTTTAGTGTGGGAGGTTATGTTAACACAGGAGTTAACCACCGAATACAGCGAAGCGTTGGGGCCGTATTCCCCTCTGTTTCGGGGGAAACCCAAAATCCGCGGGTAGGAAAATCAGAAGAGGTAAGACACTTTTTAACCTTTCCCTATCCATGCTGTACACTGAGTGTACATTGCCCCTAATAAAGTCAATATCTCTGTAAATATACTAATCACAGAGTTCATATTTTAGGTATTCCTCCGTTATGCGTTTAAGTATTGAATAAAATAATTACAATTTGTAAGTATTTGTCAGAAGCAACAAAAAAAATTTTTTTTGGAGGATTATGTCGTAAATATCTCAATACGTGTGTGTGTGTGTGCGCACTTTTTGGTGGTTGTAGTGTATTTAGTGTATTACGCAATAAAATTCACCACAGCTGCGTTCGTTCTTCCGCGCTGAGTAGGGGTGTATTGTTTACAGTGTACTTACTACAGGGTGATCGATGCTTCTTTCGTGATTCGTCTTTATTATTAAGGGTGATAATTATCTTAAATCTTCTTTTTTATAGAGTTTTGCTGTATTATTTTAAAATTGCGATTATATTTACAAAGTTCATGTTAATTTTAGAAAAAATAGCGGGAATAAATATGACAGATGAAGAGATAGCTAATCAGCTTGAATACAGTGATCTCGATTTCAAAGTTTACGATAATCTGACAGAAGATTTAGGTGATACGGATTCAGAACTTCGTGGTACTGCTAGATTCCTTCAGGACCCCATGATGAGGAATGAAGTAAGCGCCAGCAAGATCGCGCACTGTAATGTCAACCTAGCGCATATGCCCTAATGTCTCATATTCCCGCAGAACAGAAGTATAAGCCGATTTCAATACATTATCACGAGCCAAGCGACATTCTAATGATAATAATCGCTTCTTCGCAATAAGCTCGTCCTCAGGGTCTGAGGACGAGCTTATTGCTCTGTTAATTGTCGGGATCTCTTCAGCCTTCCCAAATCGCTGAAGAACAGTCTCCTGTGATGGCTCTGCAACAGATAGGAAGCTGCTCACAGCAGGTGACGTGGCACACTCTGTCCTCCCCATGAGGACCAGACCAAATATTGTATTTAGAGCACTTGGTTCACCAAGGCCTCCAGCTACAATTCCAGCATGGAGCACCAATGGATATATCAGCGCTTAGGAGAATATCCACTGGTGTTGGCGTAGCGAATCCTGGATCCGCTAATTCTAATTGTGCGATGTATTCCCACGCCCCCATATCAATCTGACGAGATGGCAAATCGGCACATATATGATTCAAAACAATAACATCAATCATAATGCAAGGCTCTGCATGACCACGTGGCCGCACTACGCCGTCGGTTCAACCTTTTTGAGTCACCGTTGCCATCTGTCCGACTCCGTAAACAGGCACAGCATCTCTGGCACACCACCAGCCGAGGCGCCGCCGGCAAGCCTCGGTAATAAAGCCGCCCTGATTTGCACTGTCCAACAACAACCAAACTGTTGTGGACCGTCCATCACTTTGCACTGCCTCAGCAAGCACCCTACATAACAACACGGTACTTCACTTCACCGTGCCTACGGAAACTGAAGCCTTAATCTGCGAGTCCATCATCGCCGTCGCGGATAGGACTCCCGACGTGCCCTAAACATCAGCACGAGCCATCTCTTCCTGTTACTCTTCGATCTCTCAATGGGCAGTAGTGTATTGTGTCATGCCTTACACTCACGACACGTGTAATTGGACGAACAACTACTAACGCTGTGACCACGACTTAAATAATTGAAACAAATTGAAAACTTTCGGACCGTTGACCATCTTTGTTTCGGCTAACACGCAAGGAAGTTTGAACACTGCGACAATCTATGGACTCCCTTACACAGTGGACAATCACCCGGTGATGGGTACGTAGTTATCACCAGTGTGTTTATCCAGCGAAGCGATTTCTTTTACTTCGCTTTCATCGAAGAGTCACCGGCCGCCTCCAACACTTCACATTTAGAAACTCTAATAAATGCACAAACGTTGGAAATTCATATTGAGCATGCTGGCGTTCAAATTCAGTCCTCGGATCAACAGCCAGCTTCCGCAAGATCACGTGTAACGACACAAAGCTTAGACCTTCCACAGGTACTAGAGCTGCCAGCGCCTGATAATTCTCCTAAACCGTGATTATGAAAGTTCTCAATTCACTTCTAGTCACTGATGGAACATCCAATATCCTCGATAAATGTTCGTCGGCAATCTACCTCGGGTTATCATATCGCTGGACAATAATTTTAAACGCGATATCTTAATTATCAGCTGATAAGGGCAAATGTCTAATCATAGACAATGCTTCACCACTTATGCACCTTATATAATTCAGCATTATCATGAACAACCGTCTTTTATACATCGAGAAGAAAGATTTCCACTCTAAAAAACAACCATCAAAATGTCCCAAATCGATTTTCGGGACGTAAACTCTGAGCAGAAGAGATACCTACCGACTCTACCCCGTAATTGATTAAAAATCATTTTAATTTCATAAACCTGATCGAAAAAACTATCATAAGCCTGTCAATGCTCCTCGAGGTCTTCGTCACTCACCTTCGCACTCTGAAGTGATAAACTAGCTGCAACAAATGTGTCTTTTATTGCATCTAGGTCTGCGTACATGACTAGAAAACGTGCGCGTTGGTTTACATCCGAAATCGCCTTGCGACCTATGTCTAGCATCTTATCGAAAGTCGTAGACGCCACTCGACATTTCGTCATATTCAAGGCGGCCATCGTGGTTGTAATAATGACTTTATTGATTGAAATGTCAAACTGACAACCAAAACAATAACAAACACTATAGGTGAACTAAAAGTTAAAATTCAAAATGGCGATGTTATTACAGCTGATTAATAATGACAGCATTACCACAGAAAAAGTTGTAAATAACCATAAACAAAAATAGATTAGAATTTTGGAGTACCTACAAAATGTCACAAGGTGCAACCAAGCAACTACCCGAGAAATAAAGTTACAATGGAATAGGAATTTTAGCACATTAATAATAACTTATCACAAAACAAATCCGTTTAAAAATTACGCTGGAATACGTATCCGGCTCGAAGGACCAAATGTTTGAACACGGAGTGTGAAATGGATAAGTCAAGATGGGAAGACAGGTTCCTGGAAGGAAAGAAAGGTCAGAAGGAAGCACGCTCTTACCTTTGTCCTTTGATCCATATCAAAATAACACAACGATGGTTTCTCCCTTATCAGAAGGGCAGTAGATCAGGAGTTCTCATGGCACCTTAGTGATTTACGATCACGTAAACTGGGCACACACAAAACTCAAACAAAACACGTCAAGCACACAAGACAGTTCCAAGTTGAATGATAATATCATAGACAAAAGATTTTTGTAGAGCGTGCACTATGAAAAGGTGTAGGGAAGGTGGAATGTGTTCAGTGACATCTGGTCCTGTTCATAAAGATCGAACAATTAACTACAAGTAAACACACAAAAAACGTTAAAAAAAATTGAGGTCCTCTCGGTTTTCTTACACTTAAAAAAATTAATTCAACTATTTTTTGTTGTTTTACGATAAACTAATCAACTATTATCAATTATAAAACAATTTTACAGTATTATTCAGACTTTATAAGCAGTTTTGATACACATCTACATTGTATTCGCCGCACATGGCTTTTTGCATTTGAAGCACTGTGATTTGGTCATTCGATTTTTTAATAGGTATAATACCTACATTAGCGACGTTTCTTTGGTTCTGTCTTATTATTGGTGATCTCTGTAGACATCTGTGGTGTAATTTGAAGTATGTCCGTGATATTTTCACGTAAGGAACGTTTCAAAAATGGGGCATCCAGTCGTTTTTGCATCCATGGTGAAGTCAAGTCAGTGCTCAATTTTTTCATAAAAGTTTTGTGACTCAGTGGTTTTTTTGGTTAGTCAGCTTGTTATGGCAGTGAATAATGTAACAAATAATGTAACGACTTACAAAATCTATGTTGAGCATCCCATAAAATACCGCCATGGGGCACCTCTTTGTCTCCCTTTTAGAAGACAAGGAGGAACACGTTTGATCGAAAGTATCAACACTGCTTTTCGTTAACTTTTAAGTACCGACGTGTGGTCCTGTTTGGGGTTGTCCTGCCTGCCAGGGCCCCCCACCGACGACGGTGAGAGGCCCTGGCAGGCACTTGACTTGATAGTTTACCCCTTTCCCCGCGCAATACCGATCCTCGCTTTTAAGTAGCTGCAGAGACAGTGACGTTGGAGTATGAAGTGGTGTCGTCACGAGTGCATTTGGTGAGTAATTACGATTTGAAATTCCGATGCGGTCTCTCAGGCCTCACGTCGGTATTTACGTAAGTTTTTTTTTTAAAGTTACAGTAAACTATTATTTTTACAGATATTGTGAACTATGGATATGCCAGGGACTTCAGGTAGTAAAATAAATAGTTCTGTGATAGAATTACAGCATTTAAAGAAATTTCGGATATGTATTAATGCGCGAGTGATTGAGAGCTGGATCGCGGATGAAGATTCCAGCGGATTCGAGGTTGGCGACGTTGACGAAGATTATTGTCCAGAGCGCAGTGGTGATACGGATACTAACACTGATATTTCTAATACCGATGAAAATCGATGCTATTCGTGCAAAAAACACGTTTGTTTAGAGTGCACAAAACAAGTTTGCCCTGACTGTGCTTAGAATTTAAAGTATAGTTCAACTGTGAATTTTTTTTCCAGGAGGTTTGTGTACATACAATACCTACAAATTATCATCATTACCTAAAATGCATGCTATATCTTGTCTATGCACCTTATAGTAATATTTGGTATTAGAAATAAAACAAACTACAATCCTATAAAAACATCTTGTAGTAAAATGGTAAAACGAATGCAAAAGTTACACAAAGCCCAAAAATACGTCGAATTGATGTGCAACGTTGCTATAACTATAAAATGGTGGTACTTACCGAGGCGCCGCAGCCGTCTCCAGTTAGCTCTCGATGGCTACTAAGTTGGTTCGAAAGGTCACGGCGATCGAAAGAAGCATGCGACAGAGGTTGCGAATATGCTTTTGAGTGTACGTCCAAATGACGTAGATTGGGCTTCTAGGGTTAAGGGACAGATTCTTTTCAACATCAAGGTACTCACGCTGCCGACCATCTGCGGCAACATGCTGTTTGACTGAACAAATTATCATGACATCAGTTGCGCGACTTACCTCTTGCGGACCCTGACAATAAACATCCTTCTAGGTTCTGAAGACTTCTCTTCTCTCTTAAGATCTAGAAATGTGAAGGTTGGGTCTCATCAGCCATTGGCTCTCAATTCTGCATTCGGTTAGTTACTTCTTGGCTCGGTTGGTTATGACACCGACCATGAATCAAATTAATTTATCGTAGCCAACGAGGAGCATCTCCGTGAAGAAATTCAGAAAGTGTGGGGGGTTTAGGTAGAATGCTACATTATGCTTCGTGGGAGAGGAGCAGGTGCCAGAGTCGAAGTACGTAATCCTTCATTTATTTTATTTGACACCATTAAAACGGTACTGAATACGCGATTGATAAATCTGCCCAGATCGATTTGCATCAATAAATGTTAGCGATACTTTCTTACGTGTAGCAGCCTTTAGGCAACCGCTAACTATACTCAAGTATTTGATATAAAAAAAAACAAGTTTTCGCTTGCAAATGGGACTGACATTTCAAACCTCAAACCAACAAGTCAAAAACCCCGTTAATGTTAATGAGATATGTCTTTTAAACAGGAAGAAAAATCATTCCCCATAGAAAATATGTATTAGGTACCTTTATCTTTATTTTATATATTTTTTAATAATTTAAATTATTGTTCTTACTAATGATTTTATTCATGAAAATGTCTTGTTAATTTTTTACTCAATAATTTAAAAATAGATAATATAGTAATGGCAAGAAAAAATAGCACAGGACTCTTTTGGAGCTAACAGAAAAAAAACTACGTTCCACTCTAGGAGGGAGGTCAAAGCAAAAGCCAGGTAAGGTCTATATGGGGGGAGGAAGGGGTTAAAAAATATTCAATATGGAATCACGTAGTTTATGGACGCTCCCTAAAGTGACTCGAATATTAAATAATGTATAATATGTAATATATTAAATAATATCTTAACACATTAAATAATATCTAAATATATTTTAATAATATAATCTGTAAATCTCGTTTCATAAAGAAAATATAATTTTAGTTATTTTGGAAGCTGACGAAAGAAAAACAACGCATTATTCGTTGTAAGCGCTATCATAATATAGATAATTCTTGCATATGGAATACACGAATAAAGAAAACTCAATCGATTTGCATTTACTGATATTACCGAGCCTCATGGATAGCACGAAAGATTCGACTTAAATTATTTATAAACGGAATATTGTGCGAAGCTTTAAGATAGTTAATTAATTGATAGAATTGGAGCATATGGCGTTCTACTCTTTCAGCTTACTCAAAGAATACGGTTTGATAGTATGTGTGTGTGTTGAGTACCTATCTCGGATAGTTACCAGAATAATTTTCATGGAAAGTTTGTAAAATGTAATAAAAGAGCATTCGCGATTCTGCCTGGTTTCGTCGTCAGCCGTAAAGCGCGGAGCACGTAGCGCGCTGGTATTCTGTATGCCCGTAATGTATGTACGTCATCCGTGGCCTCGTAACGGACCCGTAATAAACGACTAAAGTTGTAAAAAATACGACCAGGAATTCTCCAGAGACAGGCGAGCTAAGCGACAGCGGAGCATTCTTCTAAAACAATAACGAAGACGAACATCAATCGCGGCAGAAAAGCCTTTGTCGTTGCACGTAACAATAGTTATTATATTATGTTGGTGAAGCTTAATATAATTTGAATAAAAATAAATACAAGCTGAAAACTTTGCGATAAAGTTCACTTCTATAGAGACCATTCTACTTGTATCCAGAGTGTTGACAGGGCACGTACCTTTAATTTTCCAACATTTAGCGATCGTATTTAATGCATGGGCGTTAAACACGATCGCTAGGTGTGTTAGCAATACAAAGTCGAGGTATATTGTTGTTTATGGGGTTATTTGATGAGGGTGTTTATAATCGGTTTACAGTGAATATCAAATAGGCATTCGTGCCTGCGTCTGAGTGTTCACGTAATACAAATTAACCTTTACTACGTTCAGGGATCAAAGGTGTTCGCGTAGTACACACAGGTTGGTACTAATCAACCTGAAGGTACAGCCGATAACAATCCATTAACACAAGAAATGACAAAGGTTAGGATCAGTTTTACAGCCCTTTGTTCTTTCACAATAATCCTAAAGAAAGCTACAAAACACTCTTACGTTAGCAGTAGACGCGTACGTGTTCAGGCTAAATAAATAAAAGTTCCCGAGAGTCGCTCACTCTTGGTCGATTGGACAGTACCTACGACTTTCTTTAATGATATCGTAAAAGTAATAGTTTTAATTGAAAGTAAAATAAAATCTACGAAAAACCGTTAAAATGTAGTTTATTATTCCAAGTGAACACCTCGGCCAACCGTAGTAATTTATTTAGATTTTTTTATTTTTATCCAGTCTCGTCGGAAGGATGTATACTCACGCAACTAAGGTAAGTCCCTTAAAATCAATATATTTCAAGCCTTAAGCAACTAAGGTAAGCCCTTAAAATGAATATATATGAATCCGTACGGAACATTTTACGAGTACCTCAATAAGTCTCAGGAGTACGAATATTAATTTATCTTTCATTTACATACGTAATCTGTGTTTGTCTCCCATTATTATTTGGCTAGCACTGTATTGAATTTTCGCGATATCATAGTTGATTTCTCATAAAATGAAAAATTCTCAGGAAGATTGGATGATGATATCACAGGTTGTGATCAGACCATTTCGTGACCATACATTACCTTATTTTTTCACGATTAATCCACGATATTATTGTTTTTTATTTAATTAATACAGTATTATTACATTTTTTTTCTTGACTTTTTTAAGTACATATATTGATACATAAATTTATTATATCGTTGTACCTCTCCAAAAAGACTCTATCTCCTGTTTCTGGAGAGATACTTACACTTTATATATATATATATATATATATATAACAATGAATAAATTAAAAGAAAACTAACTTATTGTTAGCAATCAATTAAAAAATGAATATAGTAATGAGAGAAATATAATAAAATAATAATTATAAAAAAAAATATTATTTTTATTATTCAATCTGACTTATTTAGGCAAAAATAAATGGAAATATTCATTAGAAAATTAAGAATATTCATATTTCAATTTAATAATCCTACATGTTTTAAAGAATATTATCCATTTTAAAGGAGTATTTTCCCGACAAATTTATAATTTTCACTAGATTATATTTAACTAACTAACTAACCATCACGCCGTTTCTCCGCAGGGGTAGGCAGAGAGGATTGAACGCCACACTCTTCTATCCTGGCACACCACTTTTGCTTCGGCCACATTCATACATCTTCTAATACAATTTCTACGGTTGTTGCGGCTTTTAACAGGGCCATCCTCAAATACTTGTAGTACCTGATCGTGCCAGGTCTTTCGCGGACGCCCTCTATTCCTGTTGCCTTCAATACTCGCCTCATATATTTTATTAACCGTCCTTTCCTCGTTCATACGTTCCACATGACCAAACCATTTCAGTACTCCTTTCTTTATTCTTTCTTCCACACTACAGCCAACATTGCATTCAATTCTAATTCGTTCATTTCTCACTCTATCGACCAAAAATTTTCCACACAAGCGTCTTAGTGACCGCATTTCTACCGCATTATATCTGCTTTCATTCCTTTTTTGCCAATTCCAGGCTTCGCTTCCATACATCAGGGTTGGCACTAGAACGCCATCGAGTACTATGCCCACGCCTGTCAGTATTTGCTAGTAGTAGTAGTAGCGAAAGTAGTTGTCGATTCTTCAAATGGTTAGTGCTAGCACATGTGAGGGTAATGCTCGTCCCTTACTAGCCCTCGTCTTATTAGGGTCATGCACCTACTTCGGGTTCTTCCAGCATCTTTTTGGTCCTCGGCAATATCCCTACACAGGTTTATCAATTGTTATTGTCAAGTATCCTGGCTCCCTTATGGTAGTATAATGTACGAGTAAAAATATTTCAGAATATAATACTAGCTGCCTGGTGCCTGTAGGAGGAGGATGATTTGTAGGAGGGGATGTCATTTTCTTTAGTGGCCCAGATTACGACTGCGTAAAATTTCAGCCAGATGGCATTCATTCCATCAGATTCCCCTCCAATCGGAGGAGTTAAAGTTGGCAAGGGGAGTGGGGAGGATTCCTTTGTTTTATGCAGAATCCTAAAGAATCATTATTGCCATGAACCTTTTTCTGTCCACTGCTGGATGAAGGTTTCCCTTCTGCGCAAACGTTCTTGTTATTATTCGCTGCCACGTATTTTTCGTACTTTTTAAAAAGTAATGCGCTGTATTTGTATTAGAATCGTCAAAAGATGTACTTAAGATTGTAAAAAAACAGACATAAGTATGGTACATTTAATATTCCAATAATTTATATACTTACAACTAATCGGCAGTTGAGTTACTCGTCACTATGCTAATAAAATAACAAAGCGGGATCCACTACAGACCCAGGGCAATTCTATGAGCAAAAGCTCTCATATCGACCCTACTTTTTTGCTATTCAGGTTAACATTTTTTAATGCTCAGGCCATTCCTCGCTACGCCACAGCAAATCACTTCACCGTCTTAGAGGTACAATAGGCACCAAAATATAATGTTTATAAAAAAATAACACAATACAAAATCAAATAAATAATTAAAATAATAACCAAAAGAACAGTAAAATAGACCAAGAAAATAAAAATAATAATAATGATAAATCAACCAAAAGAAATAACAAGAAAAGAGAAAATAACAAACCAAAGAAAAGAAAAAACAAAAAAGTGAAAAGAACAATAATGTTATGCCCGGTGGGCATGATGGCTTCTCATTCCGAGGGATTCGATTTCCAGTAACATCACAATTAATCTGTGTGATTTACTCAACCCTGGGTGTTTTGTGATGTGAACGGTTTCTGTAATTGGGCATCTTGGTCTGCTGAAGAGAAAGAATAAATAAAAACAAATAAAAAAATATTTAAAAGAATATTAAAGAAAACTACACATAGAAGAAAAAAAATAACAGCATACAAAATAAAAATAATATTTTAATATAAAAATAATAGAAAATGAATTATATAAAGAAAAGGGTATAAAAAAATAAAAAGATTTACACCATAGAGACAATGGGAGGATCCTTAGGAATTTCCCAGCGCGAAACTCCCACATTTCACGAGCAATATCTCCCATATTCCTATACTTTCGCCACTTAATTTGGCATTTTTATGCTAAATGGGTCATCCGCTCTATGCTACTAAAACTCATATGAGTGCAAGTGACACGGGGAGACGTCCACGTAAAACCGCTTTACTGTCAACAATAGAAAACAATACAAGAAATAGAATGAGACATGATACATAATATGCATATTTGTGAGTAAATACAAGTTAAACCAAAGAATATGAGTCATAAGAAAATGGGGTGAACATAAAGTCAAGTACGTGTAATAAAAAAGAGCATAAAATTGCACTGTAGAGACAGTTAAACAAAGTCAAAGTCACTCCCCCGAGGGAAAAATATAAAGAAAGGAAACAATACAAACGAACAGTTCAGAAAACCACTGCCGGCAGATATTAACCACAGATCAAGTCAGTGACGTTACAAGTAGGGATTTTAAAAAACCTTATCAACAAAACAGCTGGTAATAGGAAAATCAGAACACAACAGTCATACTCCGCGATTAGACTCAATACGAATTAGAATAAGAGTAGAATAAAAATATAAAGCACGATAAGCTGTTTGCATTTAGAATGAGGCGTTTTTTCAGCAAGTGCTCCGGTGTCTGCCTCACGCGGCTGCTCGCACACCTCGGTTCAATAGCAAGTCCCCTGCCAAACAGCTTGCTTCCGAAGAAGGACAAATTCCTTTCATCTTATTATTAGATCCGAATATAAACCTACTGAATACTAAAACAATACAACGGAATTAGGTAACATAGGGTCAGTCATCCTTAACTATTACGTACTAAAACACTATTTTGCAACCGAACTCTCGAATATAACACACGAAACGCAGTCATTCTCGATCGCATTCTTTCGAAGATTCCAATACATGCCATTGCGCACTTAAAAAATACTTTGCAATCGTCTAGAATGCTCTACAAGCCCGTCGTAATCTCTAGAATAATTCTACAGAAGGAATTTATCTAAAGAAGGCGTCACGGGACGCGGGGAAATTCAAGGAACAGCACTACAATTAAACTCGTGTCCAGTGAATTCCTTTGGTAATAAATTAAACTAAATTTAATTTCCAGTATTTTTATTTGCCCCCCAAAGCCACCCGTCCCACGACAATATTTATATACTATAAGCGAATGTTATATTTTAATTATTTCCAATTTTAAAGCTATTTGTCTATTTTAATTCTTTGGGGAATTTCATTTTAATGATTTAATTAAAACACATGTTTTATATTTTCCGCTATTTATTAAAATTTGGTAGGTTTTTATTTATCGTGGTCGCCTTCTGAAGCAGACTTCGAAAAATACACATTTTGTTTTAAAATTTTATTATATATTCAATAATTTACATATTATGTACAATGTGATATGAAAATAAATCGTTGAACAGCACTTGTTGTTCCTGTGCCAATCTACTAAGTAACCGTAATAACATGCTTACTGCGATCAAGAGTATTGATCAAGTTTCAGTAGTAAACGCAGCACCTAATTTTGCAAACCGCGTTAGCCGGAAACAAGTGCAGGACACTAGTTTAGCGGGGAATTCTGAGAAAATTGCTTTCTGTAAAGTGTTTCAGCTCTTAAAAATAATATAATTAATTAGTGTTACAGAATAGCGTCGCGCTCAACGGAACGGCGCCCCTCAAATGATTTCCATCGGTTGGAAAGTCAATTTAATCAGACCCTCCTTTAGGGAAAAGCTTTTTAACTTAGATAGCTCATCATTTTCTTTATGGAAAGCTTATAGGATTAGGTAGTGCACTTTGGGAGATGTTTCCTTAAGTATTCAGGATAATGCGGGCGCCAGGTAAGGTTTGCAGGAGTACTGAAAGCTTCCTTGAAACAATGTACTCACGAGTATGTGTACCTACTGAATGAAAGAATTCGCTGCTCGAAATCCCTAATTTGTCCCATTAAATATCTTACCTCAAGTATAATAAATCGAAATATCCTTTACTGATGTATAATAAATCGAGAGGGTGTACAATACAGAGTGGGTAGTTGGATCTTTCAATTAAATATTGTGCGTTAGTTTTAAATGCACAAAACATTTGATATTTGAAGGCATGCTGAAATATACCCAGCCTCGATGAATACCACAAATCCACATTTTAGGTAAATGGAGTTGCATACTTTGCATCGATATTGTATACCTACCTGTGCATGAATATCGATGCCTGGAAAATGTGTGTAGGTCTTCTGATATCGTAATTGGAATTTTTCAATCACTCGTTTTTTCGAAAAAATATCGTAAGTTTAATCAGACAGGTTCGCAAAAACACTAAAATTAACCAAAAAAATTTCAAGCTCGGTGTGTATCTTTACAATCAAAATGTGCTAAGTCTAATTTTAGAGAGATTGTCAATGTTATGTTTTAGGGATTTCACAACTTTTAGTAGTAATCCCACAATATTAAAAAGTTCTATATTTAAATCAGACATAAGTAGATACTTACAATGTGTATAAAAGTTGTTATATATAATTTTAATTGAATCCTCTACATTTTGTTCAGTAGGCATATATCTTATCCACCATACCGAATAAGCCATTCATAAAAGATTGCTTCATTCTTAATGAGCGGCAGTGGTGAGCAGTATATCCGTCAAATATTTAAAATAAAATAATACTTTTTTTTATTAAAAAGTTACCAATTAACGCAAATACATACCCAATTAGACACATTTGTAAAATTATTTGAATGCGTAATTGATACGATGTGCCATACCGGCGATGCCACCGTGCACCGTCACCAATCTCAATCAAGAGAAAGCTTTTCAGAGAATGCACACTTAATTATAAAGATAATGCCTAAAGAACATGGGGCATGGGGTTATCGGGTTTTAATGTCTCTATTTTGTATCCAAAGGCCGCGTCTACCCGTGCCGTGTTCAGTTTATTGCATTTCTCTTCCGAAGCGGGCAGGAACAATGTCTGTAACAGCGCATTAGAAAAGCAGCGATGCTACAGAAGCGACGTCACTTAATGACCGCCATTTTGCAATGTTTTCGAGTGCAGGCCATAAAGAAAATTACACCACGGGAAATAAAAGGGTGATTTTAAACGCATTGAGAATTGGATGGCTTTCAACGGTCGTCATTTCCAGGCGGTGCAGATTAGCTTAATGGCGCGTAACGCGAGTCGGTTTACTTCTTCAATGTTTATGATGAGCAGGAAAGCTCTGGAAATTACTAAGTGGGTATATTACTTACTTACCATCGCGTGGGGGTAAGCAGAGAGGATAGAGCTCCACACCCTTCTGTCCTGACATACCTACAACTCTCGCCTCATCCACATTCATACATCTTCGCATGCAAGCTCGACGGTTGTTGAGGCTTCTGAAATGGGACCATCTTCCTGTATCTGGTTAATCTGGTCGTGTCACGTCTTTTTTTTTCTTATTTTATTTTCGGGAAACATACAGTACAGTTTAATTTTTTTTATTTAATATCAAAAAAAAAATTCAGTTTATATGACCAGTGAAGTTTCCTCGAAGCTAGTAAAAAAAACTAAATAAAAAAACAAAATAAAAAACAATGACAAAGAATATGCGATAAATAATAAATATTTCAAAGATTTAAATTATGATAATGCAATAAATGCGATAAAGCAATAAAACAAAAAATGGGAGGGGCGGAAGAGGGAGGGAATGGGATTCAATTAAAGAAGTATCAAATTTATTTCAATAATCATAAATGAGATTACGGAGTTTCATTTAAAATAAAGGCAAATTGTCAGTAAAAATGTCTAGATTATTTGTAGAATTTAACAGATTGTATTTTGAGGTGGAACGAGTTACAAAGCAGTTTTTTAAGCAGTTAGTCCTAGTGTAAAGTCTAGTCTAGTCTAGTCCAAATTTTGGATAAAATAAATTATTTGAACGCGTTGAGTATGTAGGACAACTTAAACCTATTTGCTCTAATAAATAGGGTGAGTCAACCAATTTATTCAAGATTTTATAAAGATAACACAGATCTTGTATGCATCTTCGATATGATAGAGGAGGGATTTTATGGTAATACTCGCTTTCTGTGTATGAGTTGAATTCTAAAAGGGAACGGAAATTTAAAATATTGAGAAAATTGTGTTGGATATTTTCAAGTCGTTCACTGTATGTAGAATAATGAGTGTTCCAGACTCCTGATCCAAACTCCAGTTGACTGCGTACAAATGAAAATTTCAATTTCATTTCAATCACCGTATACAAATGTATACGGTGATTGAAATGGATTTGTCGTTCTGGCAATGAAACCAAGGAGTCGATATGCTTTAGCAATTACCGATTCCACATGTGGGATGAATGTCAATTTAGAATCTAAGATGACACCGAGATCCCTCACCTGAGTGCAGATGTTGAGTTGCTTATTGTTGAGATGATAATTATAGGATAAATTTTTTCTTTTTTTGGAGAATGAAATGATATGCCATTTATCGATATTTAGGAAAAGCCGGTTATTTTTGCAGTACTTTAAGAGTCTATTAATGTCATCTTGAAGCAACAAACAATCAGTGGGAGACTTTATCTCTTTGTAAATTTTTGCATCATCTGCGAACAAAGATTATTCAGCATGCAGAAAACAATGCTTGATGTCATTGATGTAAATTAAAAATAAAATTGGGCCAAGATGTGATCCTTTGGGTACTACAGATGGTACTTTTTTAAAGTCGGAGTTAAACCCGCGTATTGCTACTGCCTGGTTTCGGTTATAGACATAGGGTGTGAACCACCTGTATAAATCACCGTGTACACCCATGTGTCGCAGTTTCCTCAAAAGTATTCGATGGTTGATTTTATCAAAGGCTTTTGAGAAATCCGTTTAGAGTGCATCTACTTGTATCTTTTTATATATATATATTTATCCATCGCCTTAAATTCAATGTCCGTAAATTCTAAGAGATTAGATTCAATTGATCTGTGTGGAAAAAACCGTGCTGATTAGGGATAATAAGATGGTGCGCGCATGGGAATAATTGATCACATATAATCTTTTCCATTAATTTGCAGAGGATTGATAATTTTGAAATTGGTCTGTAATTTTCCACATTCTCTCTGTTACCATTTTTAATGGGGTCATATATGCCTTTTTCCAAATTTCTGGGTAATGATTTACAAAATAAAATCGAGATTGGTTTCGCTAGTTCTTTGGCGCATCGATTCAGGAGGGCAATTCATCGGGACCGGCACTCTTTTTACTCCCTTTATATTAACTCGTGGCGTCTGCTTGTCTTCTTGTCTGACGAAAAAACTTTGAATCCATTTTGAACCCCTTTCTCGTGATCCAATCGAGCTGAAACTTTGCAAGCAGACTCGTGGCGACGATCAAGAAGATCTTTCAAATTTTAGTTTAAAAAAATTAATACATTTTTGGATTTTTCAAATTTTGAATGGTTTTTTCATACAACTTACTAGTTGTATGAAAATATTTCAACGCGTCTGGTAGACACTAAACCTGATTATAGTATGATTTTGGATTTTTGGAAATTTTTTATTACTCCCTTTCGTAACGCCGCCCGACCAAAGCTCAACGCGTAGGTTAAGCGCCAAACTAGTTTCCACTGGTAAATGAGAAAGGGAGCATAATAAAAACTTGGTTTTTATGGATTAGTTTTTTAGTATCTAGATTTTTTTTAATATTTTAGAACAATCGCTTCATGGAGGTCGATGGATTGGATATCCAGACTATTTATTGTTTACGAGACAATTATCATTGTCATCAATTATCATCAGCAATAGTTGCAGAAATAAAGGCTGAGTGGAAATAGTCATTAAATAAGTTGCACATATTAGCGCCATTATTAGCGAATCTAGATATAATAGACGCTATCTGGAAAATCTGTGTTACCTTTATGTTTGCTTTTTACGTACGACCAGAATTTTTTAGGGTCAGATTTAATTTGGGACTCAGATTTTTTAACAAAATTTTCAGAGCATTTTTTAGCCAGTTCTTTTTGTCGCTTTCTCAGCAAGTTATATGTTTGAAAATCAGAGAGGTCTCCGTACATTTTCCTTTTCTTGTGATATGATTATTTTTCTTTGATAATTTTAACTAACGACGAGTTGTACCATCTGGGAACTTTTGCTGCCGATTTATCTGAGATAGTGGGGACATGTTTCAATATAATATTATTGGTAATCAGATAAAATGTTTGTAGAATGTTTTCCAAATCCAAATCACTCAATTGAAGCATCCAATTGACTTTTGATAACTCATTCCTAATTAGATATAGTTAGCATCGTAGAATTTTTTAATGGTTCTTGGGGGAAGTTTGGGGCAGTTCCTTTTTTTATTAATATATACATATATATATATATATATATTATTAAGGATTTATGATGTGGGTCTTCGAGAGTCAGAGGTTCTTTACAATCACTAATATGGCAAGAAGCAATGTTTGTTATCACCAAATCAAGTATTCTACCATTTTGGTTTATTTGATCATTGTACTGAGAAAGTTCCGTGAATGACAGAGAATCCAAAAGGCATTGACTGGCTGCATTGTTACAATTTATGGCGTGTACGATGACGAACGTCTCGTCACCATCGCACGCGGGTCGGATATTAGAAAGAAAGATTTTCCTTTCCAATCGCCGCCGATTAATGATTGACCGGAAATGACACCCGAGATACATTGGGCCAAAGCTAACTACGACACAGCGGATAAATTGTACTTTCGGTTTCCTGGGAAGGCGGGTAGTAATAAAAAGTTTTCCAAAAGAACTCCATAATCTCCATAATCTCTAGAATGAGAATTAGCCATTGTCTAGCAGGTGCTCATTTGTTCAGACTGAACATAGTGGACAGTCCGATCTGCGAGTGTGGTTCGGAGGAGGAGACTCTTGCTGACATTTTTTTTGCCTGCCCATTGAGGAACTCTAATACCCTTTACAATGAGCTGATCGAGGCCAAATTTCAACTCTCAACCAATATTTGCTATCTTATTGCTATGACTTCACCTAAACTGATATCAAAATCCTTGTTAGTAAATGACATAAATATGTAATTAATCGTACCCTTTCTTAGCAACATCTCATACATAACTTGTAAAATGGCACAAATCGCCCTATAAGGGCGGATCGCCTAATTTTAAGAAGAAGAAGAAGAAGTAAAGTAGTTACGCAACAGCCCAATATGTAGGTAGGTCGTTTCAATTTTTTTTATTAATTTTTCTATAAGTTTCATGTTACAGGATTTTTTTACCTTTAGTTTTGCTTTAAATACTTAAAGTAATAAAAATTTTTTTTTTATAGTTTCTTTAATATTGATAAGAGTGTTAAATCACAAATTAAAATTCGAGAGCAGCGTTGCAGATCTATCGCGGACGCCCTCTATTCTAACTGCCTTAAACAAATATTTTTTCTTAACCATCATTTTCTCGCTCATGCGTTTTTTACACTACAATCAGCATTATATACACTTCTAATTTGTTCATTCCTAACCTTATCGTCCAAGAATCTTTCACAAAGGCGCTTTTGTGTTCGTATTTCCACAACATTCAGTCTATTTTTAATCCTTACCAATTCCAGGCTTTACTTCCATACTTCAGAGTTGGCACTAGAACGCCATAATATTCCGATAGTCTCGCTTTCTTTAACAGAGTCTTATTGGTAATAATTGCAATCAGTGCGCTATATACTTTGATTCTCGCAGTCATTCTCCTTACGATATCGTTCTCAGCCTTGCCGTCTCTACTAAACACACTTCACAAATACACAAACTCGTTCACTTGTTCTGAGCATTCATTGTTCACAATTAAATCACTCTTAGGAACTCTCTTGTTTCTCACAAACACCATCAATTTCAATTTGCTGACATTTATCAGAAGTTCACTCTCCGTGCAAAAATCGGACATTCTGGATATCAGGCACTGCAGATCAGCTTCATTGTTAGCCTAATACTGGGTCGTCTGTTTATGTTAAGCAGGATATGGTGAGTACTGCGTTTGTATTTGTATGGGCATGGTGATATGTAAGTACTTATCTATGTATGTAGTAGGGTTTGTCACTTTGTATGGCGAAAAAAAAAGTTTTTATTTTTAAACTTCATAATTATCAAAAGTTGCATTGCATTTATAACTATATAAAAATGGAAAAAAGCGAGCCAAATATTCTGAAAATGTTGGTTTTTAGTGATTTTTCAGAGGTAATAAAAGTGCTGTTTTCTTCTACATAATTCTTATCAGATTACTTAATTTCGTTAATATATATATATAATATACTAAAATTTACTGCAAAATTTTAAGCTGAATTATTTTTAAAAAAAATTATAAAACATAAAAAATTTTCTAAAAAGAGTGTTTTTAAAGACAGCTAAAGTTTTTTTTTAGAATTAAAATTTGGCATAATTTTCCTGGGATTCTGCTTGGTTGCAATAAAACTTTCTCTAACTGTTTACCCTACGACATAACCTGCAGCTACAGTCGTCAATTTAAGGCATCCACACATTTCCCTGCCACACACAGTCAGTAGATTTTTTTCTACTGACTGTGTGGCAGGGACTTGGGAAAATTGAATATTCGGACATTTCGTTCGACGAAAACTGTCCTCAGCTCTTCATTTTATAAGTACATAGCTCAAAAGCGGTAGTTCAGTCAGTATAAGTTTCTCATCCTGCCAGGAAATCATGTCGTAATAATGATGGCTCTCAAAATTAATTTGTGGTATCACAAAAGATCTCGACAATGATTTTCGCGAGGCACGAGCTTACGTATACCCTATTCTATTACAATTTTGATTTTTGTCAACATTGATGCCTCCCTGATATCACTCAGCGTAGCCGAAGCAATAGCAGCGCCGGCTCTGTGCGATACGCCATAACGATCACATACTTCAGCCAACTTTTAGAATTTTTTTGTATTTTCTCAATTTTCTCTTCCTTTAACTATGTTTCCAATGCCTGTGCATCTGAAGGTTCTTTGGTCTTTGTTACGGACAGACACGCCCGTAACAAATAATTATTTTAGAATAGGGTGGATCACCGATTACTCGCCTGTCTGCTGTGCTCCGGGCGTCGTGACGTCACTGACGATGAGTCACAACTCGCTTCTAAATCTTGTTGATGATGATGATACTTTGAAACACCGGAGAGCAACGCTACGATCGACGGTGTTTCTTCAGGGGTTTTAATTCACAACAATTTACACACAAGAAAATAAAAAGCAGAGTTTTTGTTTCAGAAGGAAACCTAGCGAAAAACGGGCAGAGTGACGTTGTAAAAACTATTTGTCGCACATACACGGCAACAAATATTTACTGGCACTAAGGCACTGAGAGCACTGTGTTTTCGCTAGGTTTTCGCAGCCTTTTTATTTGGGTCCAGCAAAAATAACGGGAAAATAACTGCCAAAAAGGGATTACTGAGAGAGGGGATTTACATCTTTATTGTAGGCATCGGCGTAACGTGGTGGACCACGGAAGCTGTGCACTCGGCCTAGCGGAACGACCGCTGGGCGCCGGCGATACCGTGCATCGGCGGCGCATATCTCGCGGCGCGCGGATATTTTTTAAGATAAATCCACTCTCTCATATCTCCCGCTAATGAGTCATATGTCAAAATGTGCGTCTGACATGCCCGCATGTGGGTGTAATACGCAGATTACTGTCCGGGCATGTCAGCGCTTGTAAATCGCGTGCATGTGACAAAAAATGAAACTTTTTTATTTGTGAAAATATCTAAATTATTAATATCGCATCAGGTAGCCCTTGTTTTTCTGAAGAAAATGACACCTCACACTTTGATTATTGAGCTCTCTAGCGATAGTGAATCTAAATTTAGCGCCGTACGAAAAAATGTACGGCGCGCTATCTCAAGTCACGAGCCGTGTGGGTGTCGGTTGTTACCTGCCCGTATCTCTATTGGTACAGAGATGCGGGCAAGTACACTGTAGCTGACCGCTCCGTAGGCGACTACCTGATTTTTACTTTGCGATTTTATCTCAAAACAAAATTTAAAATATTTAATTAAGCGCGCCCGCGGCCCGAGTGACTCATCGTGAGAATTTAATCTCTCTCCCTCGGCCGCGGTCGTCGCTCTAATGGATGACTCATTAACGGGACCCTCATTGACAGTTATATACATAATTAGCAAACACATATTTACAATTGTTCTTAAGCTATTTTGCCTTTACGGCCTGGACCCTATTCACGATTCAAGACATTTATTTTTAAATACTTAATATTATAACATATTTCAAAATTAAGCAAAAAAAATATTTTTAATCTTCGATTTTTGATCCTGTGCTAACCACTCCCCCCGTATGGCTTTGGCCATACCAGAAGGACGCACAGGATCCTCGACGATTCCAGTGTCATCTATGAAGGCTGCTGGTCTTGATCTGCTGCATGTTTTATTTCCATCAGCGCCGCGGCTATTTCCTTTGCGGCTCCTTTGAAGTTTGTACCATTATCGGAGTACATATATCTCGGCTGACCGCGGCGTGCGGCCATTCTTCTCAGAGCCATGACCGCTGAATCCGCACTCAACGAGCTCGCCAGTTCCAAGTGCACAGCTCGTGTCGTGAGACATGTGAAGAGTGCTCCATACATTTTTTCTCGGCGACGGCCGATTGTGACCTGTATGGGCCCAAAGTAGTCGAGTCCACAATGTGTGAATGGAGGTAGGTGATGCGCCAGGCGCGCATTGGGTAATTGGCCCATAAGCGGAGATTGCGGTTTGCTTCGTCTGATCCGACACACTTGGCATTCAAAGTGCACGCGGCGTACTGCTGGTCGCAGACGGAATATAAAATAATTTTCTCGCACATCGCTCACTGTTACTTCGGGCCCAGGGTGGTTTCTGCGCTCATGATAATGCCTTAGCATTAATCTGGTATATGGATGGCCGCCATCTAATATGATCGGCTCCCTTAATCCCGCCGGTATGTTCGGCACTGAAGTCGCGATCAATCGGGTGCCCATGCGTATTATTCCGTGCGTGTCTATGTGTGGGGTCACGGTGTATAGACGACCGGTACGTGGGGGAGGCTCCCCCCGC